>OMLC01020645.1:2621-15717 GCA_900302585.1 Regalecus glesne | reverse complement strand
CTCTCACCCCCCCCCCCCCCAACAGCCAGAGAGCACAGATATAGCTGTTGTGCTGGCCTCTTACAGCCGGGCCCTAACCGTGGATTGGTTCTTTTATTGGCCGTACATAGTCGTCAATGATTTGGTTTCACAATCTGCACAATCCGAATCAGTTCACTCCCCATTGCCCAAGAAGGGATGGATATGCCATGTATTGTGCCATGAAACCAAACATTGTGTTGACGCCCCAGGTGGACACGATGGGTACACGGACCGGTGGGGGACTTGCCTTGTCTTACGCCTCTTATGCAGAAGATGCATTCACGTTGGGACATGGGTCACCATGGGATGAAACACACGGTTAACCCCATAGAGTGTGATGAATGCAGTATCATTGTACATCCAATGAAATGTCTTCTCTGCATTTGACTCAACTTATTGTACAGGAGCAGTACAGTGACAGGGGCCTGTGGTAAGCCATAGGCTGCAAGTTTGAAACCACCGAAGGGCGTCAGGAAGGGCATCCAGCAATGCCCATGGAGCAGCAGGGGTTCAGCATCTCGCTCAAGGGCACTTCAATGTGTTTTCTGCCAGCGACTGAACCGCCAACACTCCAATTCCTAGACAACCACCATACCTCCTGAGCTGTGCCGCCCACGTACAGACTCGTACCCACATGCAGCAGGTTGGAGCTGAATAAACTGTGATAAGCATGTTGTCAGTTTGACTGTGCCTGGGAAGGCGAGACATTCCTGCAGGCAGCTCAAACAGTGGGTCTGATCAGCAGTCAGGGTTTTCCTATTACATAAACCCAATCAAGCTGTCATGGAAAACAGCCAGTCCTCTCCATCTATTGTTGAGAAGGGGTCGTTCAAATTCTTCAAGAGGCCAAAGTGTTTTGATCCACCCACCTGCCTCACGCACTTCCTGATTTGCTGGCTTGGAGTATTCATCCCCTGTCAATAATTTGCTCAATCAAGTGGCCACTACCAGAGACTTTGGACCTCTCTCAGTGGGGGTTTGTTCTGATCATTACTGGCGGTCACAGAACGGAGGCTGGCTCACAGAAGCTGATGAGCCAGATAAAGTCCATTCATGGCCACAGAGCTCAGATCAGATCTACCGAGGCCTTGTGGTGGAGCCGAGCAGACATGTGGGGTGTGTATATTCAGAGAGACTGACAGTGTCTTAAGATTACTTCAGTTCTCAGACCTGTCTGGGTCGAGGGCTCCCGATGTGTGGTGACTTGGATGATCCATGGCACACGCTGCCAGTTTGACCCACAGCTCTGAAACTAGGATCTGTGAGGAACGAGTTTCCCATCTGAGATGCACCGAGGTTGGGCTCAATGTGATCAGCTGACAGAAAGGGCCAGTTGTAAACGAGGCTTAAAAATACAGTCTAATTACTTTAATTACGTCAGTCAGTCACCTCTTATCACAGAGTAATGACGTGATATGTTATAATTGTTTCAGCACCTCCTCTCTCAACATGCAATACTCAGGAGAAGAGAAAGGGAAGCCTCTTTACAGGGGCCTCAGTAGATCAATGGTAGAGTGCACACTTTTGGAACCGACTAGCCAGAGGCTGCAGGTTCCAATCTGACACTGGGCACTAGGAAGGGTATCTGGCCTTAATCATCCAAGTGCCATCTAAGTCCGTGTCCAACCCCACAACCTGAGGACTTATCGTGACACGTAAAAGTGACCCCTCTGGACCTCTGCTCATGGCCTGGAAAAAGTTGGAAACAAAGCGTTGGTCAAACGTATGAATTATTAACCTGTGAATCACGAACACTCAAATGAGGAAGTGAAAAGTGGTTATAATAACAGCTTCAGCTCTATTCAGGGTGGCTCTGCATGCCTCCATAACAGGCCGACCATTGAAGACATCATCCAGAACCTTCCCCGTTTCACCACACACGAGACTGCTGCATCACGCCTTGTTCGGCACTCTAATCACTCTGTACCTTAGATACAACGGTTTTGTCATGACACACGACAATCTGGATACTGAAAGTATGCAAGCAGGGGAAGATAAGTGTCTTTATCAGAGGCTAGGTTGCATAACACGAGGCAATATACACTCCAGGTGGCCGCTACAGGCGGCACCACAACAACCGACCAAGCTCAAAGGTCAGCATGGAGTCCCAATAACCTTTTATGGTTGTCGTGACAATGAGGGGCAGGGCAGCAGAGCCATGATGGCAGCTCACGTTGCCCGGGCCAACTGCATTGCTCATCTCTGAAGCAGCCTGTTAGTCTGAATATGTAAGACACTCAGTTCCTCATGCTGACCTAAGCTTGTTTCCTACTTCTTGCACTGTAGCGAGGGAACTGCCATTGATTTTGGTATCGTGTTAATTTGAACTCATTGCCAATTTTAAGGATGTCACCAGGAATGTCAAAAGATAGGCCTTGGCCATCAAAACACATGCAGGATGATGGGAGGCTGAACACCTGTCAGACTGAGTTGAAGGGAGTGGAGGTTGGACACATACCAGAGACAGCTGACAATGATATCTTTCTCTTTTTCTCTGTCTGTCTCTCTCTCTGTCTGTCTGTCCATCTCTCTGTCTGTCTCTCTCTCTGTCTGTCTGTCCATCTCTCTGTCTCTCTCTGTCTCTGTCTCTTCTCTTCCCTCTCCCCTTCGTCCTCCTCTCTCATTTGCTTTAGGCTTTGGTGAACAGCAAATAAAGCTGTTGTTGGTTTCTAGTCTTCAGGCTATTTGGGATTAAAGCCAAGTACCTTTCCTTAGTAAGACATATACACTTCACTATTTCTGTTATCATTATTAATAATAATTGATAATAATAATGATCTCCTTTATAGGGACAGTGCGTATTAATGAAAAAGGTAAAATGTAAATATATCAGATTTAGCCCCTGGGCTAAAGTTCTTCTGTCCTCCCGAGCAGTTAGGTTATATGTCTCTTGCTCAAGGACACTTTGACACGGTTTCTGAAGGAACCGGGGGTCAAACCACCAAATCTTCTGATTGCTAAATAACTGTTCTACGTCCTGATCTATGAGACCGCATCATATTGTCAAATGCTCCAAACTGGCAAACCAGCTGACCAATTAAAGGCATCACCAGCAAAGTCAAAAAAGAAGTAGTTGGTAGCTCAGGGGTAGAGCATGCACTTCGGAGAGTGATGTGGCGGATGTTATGGGTTCAAACCCACTGCAGGGTATCAGGGAGGGAATACACCCCTAATCCCCCAAGTTCCGTCTGAGTCCATGTCCACCTCTACAATGTGGGGACTGATTGTGACACGTAAAAGAGACCCTCACTCTAGTGATGGAGGCAGGGCATGTGTTGAAGTTGAATGAGCACAGGACAGTGATTATTTTTAGTGCACGTTCATCTTCACATAAAGATAAGATGACTCCTCCCCATCATTCTGTCTGTGGCCTTTTAAAGCTGAACTTGTAATCCTGACTAGCAACCAAACACAGGAACACAGGTGTCCGCGTGAAATGCAACACATGCAACCACATGCCAGCAGTAACCATGAATGTGAACCACACACACACACACACACACACACGGGCATGTCCTCTGAAGACCTTAGAGTGGGGAGAAAGAGAGAGTTAAACACACTATAAAAAGCTCTTTCCCCACGAGTGCTGTCACCATTCCAATCAATCCAGTGTCTCAAAGTGACCCTACAGATCCTATTAATAGACCAGTGAGTCCCCTCTGGTCATGCCCACCCCCTCACACACAAAGGGCAAAGACTTAACCTCAGTTTCCGTCTGGAGCGTTTCAGAGATTTCCTATGAGTGATATGACTACGGAACAAAAATAGCTCCTCAACACTGGGTCACTTTGTATATAAGTTCTATCCGTCCGGTACCTATGATTTTATTGACCATTAAGGTAGTGGCATAACTCAGGAGGTAGGGCTGTCATCTAGTAACCAGTAGACTGGTGGTTCGATCCCCCTTCAGGACGCACATCGAAGTATCCCCGAGCGAGACACTGAACCCCTAACTGTTTGGGACAACAGATGAAAATTAGCCTGGTGGCTAAATCTGGCATATTTACAATCTAAATGAATGTTCGTTAACATGCACTGTGCCTATAAAGGAGATTATTGTCATTATGTAACATAACTGAGCTTTACTGTCCTTCCAGAACTTCAGATGCTAGTTTTTCTGTCAATGACGGACATGGCGTTTATTGGCAGCCATCCCACGTATGGGAGGGGAACTGGGTCAAAGGGCAGGTGGCTGATAACACTGTTGGCTTGCATGGAAGCAGATCCTTGCTGGGTTTGTCTCCTGTCATACAAGTGAATCAGAGATTTGATGAATTACCTAATCCAGCCTTATGCTGTGTCTCAGGCCACATGCTCTCTCTGTCTCTCTCTGTCTCCCTCTCTTACCTCCCCTCTCTCCCCCTCTGTCTCTCCTGCGGAGCTCTGGAGGGAGGGTGTGTCGTGTAACAGCCAGGCAGACCTGTTTATTTTGACTCTGTGTTCCAGTGAATGTGTGTGTGTGTGTATTACAATAGGTGTGTGTGCATTTCTTCTGATCACGGTTTCGGCATCACTGTCACTGCTCGTGATGGATGACTTACACGTTGAATCATGGGAAAGAAGGATCTGACAAGCTGTGCCAGCTTATCAAAGGAGCGGCTCCAATGTGAATAACTACACAATGAGGCATGCCAGAAGACACAGCCAAGTGTGGAACTGGGATGGAAAGAGCTGGTGAACCTGCGGCTGGCAGCCTTTCACAACACTTAACCATTTCACCGCCTCGCAGTGCTCGCCCTTGTTGTTTCAGGCCGTCTGCGGAGACTTACTTTAAAGTGTAGATGACAAAGGGCCCGAGCACCTCTGCCCCTGTTAGCGAGGCAGCTTTGTCTCTGCTTGTAGGGCTTGAGCTGGAGAGCGTGTCTGGTCTCAGTCTCACCCTGCCGTCTCCCGGAGACACACCTGCATGGAGGCCAAACAGGTTGTTCGGCATGTACAACACGTCTCTATACACTGGGCAGGTGGAACAACAGCAGGTGGCACGACAGGCAGAAACCCAGTAGCCTCGTGTAACACCGCCGTTTCCACCCCTACCCTCGACACAACAAGCCAGCCACAGTGAACTCTGCTCGACTGCAGCTCAGACAGATGCCCTGTCTTATATTTGTGAGTCTTACACTGGGACTAAAGAAGCCCTTGGTCTGTTCCCTAGCAGAGGTCACACTTTAACGGAGCCACGCCACGGGGAAGTGAGGAAATACAATCAGCCCAAAGGCATAAAGTGACTCTCCCCCAGTTGAAGTGGTTTCACTCATCGACTCCTCGGTCCTTATCGAACAAACGCACGCCGTCTGTGCTCAAACCAGAGGAGAGGGAACGAAACTGAAGTTACCGCAAACAAACGGCTGAGTCAGACTCGCTCTGCACCTGGATGGACGTTCCCCAGCTCTGTCTGAAAGGGTCTCTAGTTTACCGTCATACAGGACAGATCCCCCTCGTACTGCACAGCAGCTTGGCCACCGTGTCCGTCTCGGCTCACCACTGATCACTATGTGCCCCCAACACCTTTGACAGCCTCCTGCTGCTTCTGCCTGGGTAAAAAGACAAGTGTCAGAACTTACTTGACTGTAACTCTGGTGGACAGGTCCTGGAGGTCTCCGGGGTGGAAGAGCTGTGCCTCCTTGAATCCAAGCTTCCCACAAGACTTGAGGAAGACGTTGAGGTTGTCCTGGAGGGTGGACAGAGCAGAGTAAAGGGGCCGTCCACCTTCAGCCAAGCAGTAATGATTATAACGTTAATAAGGACGGTGATAATGATCAGTCAGGAATGCTCTGGCAGGGACACGGCTCGGGGCTCATTGCTTCCAAAGTTCACATCTATCTCCAGAGAACAGGACGAGTCGGGGAGGAGCGTACATGTGTGTGCAGCAAATAAAAAGTGACACAACACAGAGCGCACAACACACACATGCATGTGTGGGGGCCGGGCTGTGTGACAGCAAGACATTGACAACACTAACACAGAAAGAACTACCTGTGGGCCGGCCCAGGGTGGAGACGGAGCTAAAACGAGGAGGGATGACATCACAGATCCCACCCACCCGGCTATGTAAAGCAAAGCTACCACATTCCTCCTCCCCCTCCCACCCTGAAACTGTCACCTCCCTCCTCCCTCATCTCGGCTGGAGGATACCTGTGGAATCTCCAGGGCGGTTGAGTATTTTGGAGACGCGGTTGCTACGAAACGCGAGATCGGATGACAGAAACCTACAACTATTTAACCTCAGCAACGAGTTCCCCCGCCTGCACTGTACAAGACTGCATTGCATGCATGGGTGTGTGTGTGAGTGTATGTGTTAGGGTTGAGCAGTACAAAAACACAATCATGTCACGGCATTCTCCTGTTTACATCATACCTATCGATGGACCTACACAATATGAATCATACCTGTCTATATATAGTCAAGTCAACTGTATTAGTATAGCCCATTATCACAAATCAACAATTAGCCTCAGTGGACTTTATAGTAACACAACATCCTGTCCTTAGACCCTCACATCGGATAAGGAACGACTCCCTCAAAAAGCTTCAACAGGGAGAAAAATAGGAAGAAACCTCAGAGAGAGAGCCACAGAGGAGGATCTCTCTCCAAGACAGACAGACATATGATGGACGATGGGAACACAGAATAAGACACAATTTACAGCACACAACAGGATCAGTATCACAGAACAGTAGTTGAGGTACAGAAGGTAAAACAGCAATAATAATGATACTCTCCTTCATAGTGAAGGTACTAATCAATGAACATCTAAGATGTCAACAGACCAGATCAAGCCACCGGGCTAAGATTCATCACATGTCTAATATGGACAAATGGACAGATGGATGATGATCTTTAAAGAGGTGGAATAGCAGCAGACACATCAGTCCAACCATCACAGTCCTGATCACCATGCTGGCACTGATTACACGTCTCCCGGGTTCATCTGAGGTCAAATACATAAAAAAGGAGAAACAAAGGGAACATTGAGGGACATCCATTCAGTAAACTAGAGGAGAGCACAGCTTACATTAGTCAACACCATATGCCCTCCCCGAGCCCCATAGCAGGGTAGGAACCTGCAGCAGTCTTTTCAATGTTAACTGGATGCAGCTTACTGAGAAGCCCACCTCTCCCATAGGCTCAGGGGTCTGTCGTGACTCAGGTAGACCGATCAGGATGGAACGGTGACATTACAAGGCTATTTACAAGCTGTTCCTTCAGTCTCAAAGCTCTGCTGGGCCATCCAGATGAAAGGAGCAGAGCCACAGAGTCAGTAAGGCACAAAATGGGTCCAAAACAGCTCGAGAATTTGATGTGAATTTTGAATACCATGAAGTCAAGCCCAGGATCTGGAGTGTCTCGGTCCCCCTGGTGGGACGATAACAGGATCTTTGCCACATAATATTAAGATGTCTCCATCACTCTGTCCCCCGTGCAGTTCTAAGACCTTCTGATTCATCTCATCCCAACCTGCACATCTCCAAAGCCTTTGTTCAAACCTGTGAGGATGCTGACCAGAAGTGGAGCATTGGTTGCACTGATTGGAGTGTTTTGAGGTTTGACTCCCTACTCACTCCAAAGAGGCCATCTATGTAAAGAGGGAGTGACCACCCTTGAACCAAGGGATGGGCCTAAGAGTGCATCTGTGATTGCAACTATTCCTCAATCCTCTATGAATAGTACTCATTACTATTGAATGTCCAATTCATGGCCAACTTGCGCATGAAACCTTTTTTCGGGGGGGTCGTTATGAAGTTGTATTGTTTGTCAGGATGGAGACGCCTGCGGTCAGTTCAGACTGATGATGTCACCCGAATGAGTAATGAAACTTTTTTTTTCAGTAAAATGTTGCGTCCTGATGAACCGATTACCTTTTTTTTTTTCTTTTGCGACTGCCTCCTTTGCTCTTTTTCATCAGCCCTTTAAAAGTCTGGAAAGCTCTCTCTGTGGAATCATCGGACGACGCATGGTAAGGATCAGCCTTTAAGCTCGCCTGCCTCCTCTTGAAAAACATCTGAGTGCTTCTCGCACACAGCAGTTAGCTTGAGTTTAGGTGTTGCAGACACCTTCGAGGCCTCCAGCAAGAGCTCCTTCAACCACCCTTGACCCGGCAAATTTGGACCAAATCCTTCCACCACTCTCCCTGGCGGGACTCTGGTTTTAGTTTAGGTCTGCGGAGTCACTTGAGACATCCCTAGTGTGCACAGAATCTGTCCAGCACACGTCTTCACCTGTACAATGTACAATGCTCTAACTTTGGCACTAAGCCTGTTTTCCCCACACCTTGGCGTATTGTTCTTTGCTAATGACTGTCCCGCCATAGCATGTGTCTATCTAAAAATCATACCTATACCATCAACCCTGGTTTTTCTAGTGATAGGAGACACTTTGGATGGGTCTCGATGGTCCAAAATACACACGATGTGGATTCACCTGAATCATCTGGAGCGTTCTCCACCAGCAAGAGATATGCCCTTCTTTTTTTGCCTGACCTGCGTCCTTTTTTTGGTTTCTGTGCCCCCTTCTTGACCGATTGGTTGTGGCATTCCTGCAGGCCCTCTTAATATGCCCAAGCTTCTCACACTTGTGGCACAGCTCCGTGGCTAACCTGCATTACATAGGCAGCATGGAGGCCATTGTACCTGTAGCATACCAGGTCTCTCCCCTGGGCGTTGTGCTGGGAAGACACCTTCTGTTAAACTGCTACCTGGCCATTAGATGTCCGAGCCGCAGCCCCTGCATCCCACCCTGGCCGTCCTTGTGTGTCCCTGACATCTTTATCAGCTGGTTCCATCGCTAACTGGATTTGCGGGCTCTGTCAAACGTCAGGTCCACTTTAGCCAGCAGCCTGCCCTGCAGCATCTGTGACAAGACGTCACCATAGTTACAGAGCTATGCCAGCATCCTCAGTCCAGCTACATATTCAGCCACCCTGTCCTCACTCTGGCAACATCTGGAACTAAACTTACATGTCCATGTGATTTAGCTTGGCTTTCGGTGGAAATGGGTTTTGAGTAAGTCCACCGGTTGTGTATACGATTTATCACTTGCCTTCTATTGTTCTTCCTGAATGGCATCCTGTTTGCTCTTCTCGTCAACATCATTTCCCAGGAAAAAGAAAATCGAGCACATCACAATATTCCTTTCATGATTAAGATTCACTATCCAGTGGTCCCCCCTGTCCACGTGCTGCTGTACGGCTGAGCAATATTTGTTCTCTTGATAAGCAACCCTGCTTCTATTTATGCACCCCCCCCCACTACATTCAATTGCAAGCCATGTCGATCCTCATTAGCAATGATTGTATAACTTGAGAGACGCCACACTTGAGACTCGGGGTTGAATGCTAATGGAGGTTTTATCGAATCTCCGACAACTCAATTGTAACACGGCGTGCTTGCAGTGACTCCCTTCTCCTCGGCTTGAGCTGAGGACAATATCTATGCATACCTGGGCGGCACTACCATCTATCAAACAAGCCTAAATAGCGGGCTACTACACAACTATTCCCCGATCGTCTGCGAATAGTGCGCATTTCCATTTGAGCTCTGGTTAACGGTCATTTCCATTCGCATATGAAACAGATAGCGGATTTTGGCCAGGAGATCACTGTGCGAGTTTCAGTCCTTATGCGACTGTGCTGCTTATAAGGTTAGGGATATTTGCAGTCAGCTGAGACTGATGAAGTCACTTAGTTGAGTGATGGAACATTTCTCCTACTAAACATCGTGGCCCTAAACACTCTTCATATATCTTATAATTCTGTTATAATTCTGTTATCCTCTCAGTGTTGCATTCTGTAAATTGGGGTTTTATTTTGTACACGCAACAGCATCCGTTGCACGGCTGTCTGTCCTGGGAGAGGGATGTCTCCTCGGTTGCTCTCCCAAAGGTCTCCTCCTTATTATTTATCCTTGTTAAATAGGTTTTTTTTAGGGAGTTGTTTCTTATCCAATGGAAGGGACTAAGGACGGGATGTTGTATGTGGCAGATGTTTGATTTGTGATATTTGGCTGTGGGAATGAGACTGACTTGACTTGACTTGGACTTTCTGGGATTTCCTTAGCTGGATTATTGAGCATGCAGTAATAGAAGTTGTCAGTCTCGGTGGAAGAGCTGGTCAGCGTTCGGAAGACTTTTTTTTGACAATCTACAACAATTGGACATTTTGGGGTTTTTGTCTAGTCCGTGGGTAGGCATGGCTCAGTCGGTTGAGCGGTCCCCCTGGCGATCGGAAGGTTGCAGGTTCGATCTCTGCAACTGCAGAGAAGCGTGTCGAGGTGTCCTTGAGCAAGACACTGTTCCCCTAACTGCTCTGCCCTGTGATAGGCTGGTGACCTATACAGGGTGTACCCCGCCTCTCGCCCAATGAGAACGGAGATAGGCTCCAGTTCCCCCGGGACCCGATTTCGGATTAGCGGTTGATGATGGATGGATAGTTCTACTGGAATGGAATCTTGTCAATGGAACCAGGGCTGAGGCCGAAACCTTTCCACGAGTTTCCAAAGGAAATGGTGCTCGACCCTGTCAAACCCCCTTTCCTGAGCCAATGACAAGAGACCAGCCTCTATGTCCAAACAACTGGAGACATCCACAATATCTCTGATACATGACATATCAAGGAGTGAACCACCAGGCACATAGTATTTCTGGTCTTCATTGATGATTTGCATAATCACAGATCAAATTTGTACTCTGATAATGGGCTATGAAAATAAAATGGCCTTGACCTGACTTGTACTATTGGTCTTCCTGGATAACAGTTTATAGTTCATACCAGTGCTTAATTTGTAAATCTGGAGGTGCTGGAGTAAAAAGTGCTCCCGTGCCAGAGTCAACCAAAGCCTCTGAGAGGTCCTGGAGCGCAAAAAAATAATTAAAAATTAAATTAAAAGTTTTTTTTTCAAAAACAACTCACCAGTGACTGGACTGAATTTGTTGATGTGATTGGCTATTATCACTGTATTATCTGCAATTGACATCAGTGATTTTGGGGGTTAGGGACAACTTTTGTGTGTGTGTGTGTGTGTTTGGGTTTTTCTTTCCTTTTGGACGGTCGAATCATTGATTTGATTGGATATTATCGCTTGGGAATAGTAGGGACAATTTATTTTCCTTATGAGAGATGCCAGATCCACGCATATAAGTCCCGGAGCGCAAGCACACAGGAGAGAGAAAGGTTGCCATACTCTGTATGTCACGCTTTTTTTGGTAAATAGTAACAATGTAAAGTTTGCTCTCCTGAAACTCTGTGGCTATGACAAATCATTAAACTCACATTGAAGACATTTAAAATGTCTTTTCATAGCTCATTCCAGAAAGCTCTGTGAAACTCCACCGGACCTCCATCAATTCTACAGAGACATGCAAACATTCCCTGTCTTTGTCATTTCCTCCATCCATCAACCAAACTTAGAGTTTCTGCTAATTGAGTCATTGTATATTTTGAAGCAGTATGAGGTTTGATGTGGTTTCTATCTACTACATAATTTTCTGTCCAATTAAAATATCCTCAATTTTTTTTTCTCCAGAGGATCAATCATTTTAAAATGATAGTAATTTGATTTAAGATTGGTCAGAAATTACCATCAGTCATGGGTCAGGAGATGATGAGCCAGGCATCGTGGATTCAAACCTACTGCGGAGTGTCAGGAAGGGCTTTAATCCCCCATGGTCCATCTATGTCCACCCCCACATCCCAGCGACTAAGCGTGATACGTAAAAATTGACCTTTTATATCAATTCAAGACATCGAACCCATAACTGCTCCCTTAGCACTGCAAGAGCTTACTGCTCTTGGGAGGGGTTAAATGCAGAGAACTAATTCCATCATACCTGATTGAGCTCACTGCCCTCCTGTAGAGCAGCATCATCTGTTGGCCCAGGCCCCAGCTCGGGGCAGCCCTCCGCCTGCCTGTACAGAGACGAGTGATTGGCTTGTGCCCAACATTCCCACTCTCAGAGCATGTCCTCCTTCCTGCGCGGACATGACCCATGTTATGTCTCTCCCCATGTTTCACTCTGAAGGAAACCACTGGTGTCTGTGATGGACAATTCAGAAACATGAACACCTGTCTCCAGAGGGATTGGACATATTTCAGCTTATTGCTCAGTCCTAAAACTGCTCACCAGCCTCCTGCAGCACTGGGGCTCTCACCCTAACACATTATGGGGGATTACCAGGGGACGACCAGAGATGGTGACCTGGGTGATGGACACGGAGAGCAGGGAAACCCGCCCATAGATGCCATTCAGAAAGATGCCGCTCGGTATTAACCCAGCCACAATATGCCCCTCTTTTTGGAAGACAACCACACCTCTGTTCATCCTGGAGGCATGGGACAGGTTGGTGTGTCCCACACACCTGTGGGACACACCAAGTCTCCGCCGCAGCCAGGAGAACCACCTCTGTAAGAACATATGGATCAGGCTGAACCCACACTCCTTGTCAAATAGAGGGGGACGGACTGACAGAGCCATCCCTCTCACACTGGGGAAAAGAAAACTCTGACAAACTACAGCGAAAGTAGCTCACAGACGATGAACAGACTCAATCTGAAAAAAAACATCAATAAAAATTGATAAATAAATATATTAAGCTTACTAACAGAAGGTCACGCTCACCATACACTCTTACACACTGACCCCCAGCACACGCAGAGGGGGGGGGTGCTGAGAGTCCAGAGGAGAGAAAAAGAGTGTCACTGATTAGTGTTTAGATAAAGATCAAATCGCATCATAGCTTCGGGGAACAGTGAATAACATGAGCAGTCTTTACCTAAACCTCTCCTGCCCTGCTGTGTCCCAGATCTGTAGTTTGATCCGTTTCCCTGGCTCGATCTCCACCAGACGGGAGAAGAAATCCACTCCGACAGTTGGGTCAGACACCTTGGCGAACCTGCCCTCCGTGAACCTCCGGATCAGACATGACTTGCCCACAGTGGAGTCTCCGATGACAATCAAGCGAAACTGGTAAAGCCATATTGTGTCCATGTCTTGTCAAGTCTAGACCAGTCAAAAATCACAACCGAAATACAAAGTTATAACATAAGAACCATCAGAAATATTCAACTCAACTAAGCAAATAGG
>OMLC01020643.1:16615-27328 GCA_900302585.1 Regalecus glesne | reverse complement strand
CCTGGACAAGCCATGCAAGTTGATTCTTGAAAAGCCAAACACTCTCCTTCAGCCAGTGGATGAAATGAGATGAAAGATAAGAGTGATACATGAATGCTTTATGCTCCGAGCCTGAGTGTGAGACGTGGGTGTTTCTGGGCAGCAGTGTCAGAGGGTCATGTTGCAGAGAGAGGATGCAATCGCTTGTTAAATCAGACGCCAGACATCATTAACAGGGGGCACGATCTCATCCGAAACTCTACAAGTCGCAATGGTGGCAGAGATGGAAATTACACTCTGGCTAATTTCTTTTTTCAGTGCAGGCTATTGCAATTTTATGGTGAGACTATTACTGGGGCCATACCTGACCTCAAACCTCTGTACTGGCAAGCCACACAATCCAATCCTCCCTACAACTATGCGTGGCATCTAGCGTTACAGCATCTAAAGAAATACAAGTTAGACAGAGAGAGGACACACAAGTTGCACAGCATCAGGACAGAGGAGAGCAGTAAAGCAATAAGAGGTATCAGATCGGGGGAATAAGAGACAGAAATGACAACACTAAGCAAAAAAAGAAGAAGGCCAGGAGAAAGAGAAAAAAGGCATATGCAGCATAGGGAACTTGTGCCTGGAAGGCCTGCTACCGATCCTGCCTGCCAAAACAGGCAGTCCGCAAATGAGACGTCTGCGAGGACTGGCGAACTTATTTTAGAGGGTGAATAAAGCTCCTCATGCACGGCCCCTGTTTATGTAAGGATAGTAATGTGTTTCAGATTACAGGGGGTTGTATGGAAATTCCTGTGGCAAGACTGGTCTTTTCATTGCTGGAGAAGTGGGAGAGAGAGGGTGTCTCAGAGGTGTTTCTCAAGAAGCTTTCTATGAATCCACCGATCCAGAGGAAAACTTTGCATTAGGAAGAATTCTCGTGCCATTGCTCAGAGCCTTTTGCCAGTCTGAACCCAGCCCTGAAGCACTAGGGAAGAGATTTTCAACAGTGTGGCATGAATTCAAGATACCACCACAAGCCCAAACCAGACGTTTTATTTAATCATTCTTATCAGCTCATCACTTCCTACAGGCCAATCATCTGCATTGGAGACCTTTAAGCCCATCAGCATAATTGATGTCTACACTCCCTCCTGCCTAACTTTGGCAAAGCAAATGACAGACTGCGCACTGGGGAGCCCACTCCTATTTAAATACTTCTCCGAAATGGAATGACCACTGCAAGGAGCAGATGAAGTTCTAATAGGCAGGTCCATAATGAGAGGTCCGTTTTACATGGCATGATTAGTCCCCATGTTGTGGGGATGGACACAAACTTAGATGGATCTTGGAGGTAGATTAAGGCCAGATGCTCTTTCTGACACCCTGTGGTGAGTTCGAACCCGAAACCGCTGGCTCACCAGTTCCCAAAGTGTACACTCTACCAATGAGCTCCTGCAGCCCCCATATTAAAAGTCTAGTATCAAAAGTCAATTCAAGTTTTTAGCTGACTTTTTGTTTTGCTCCAGGGTTCAGCACCGTCTGTCAGAACAGCATGTTCTCCACGTGGGTCTTACTTTCATCAGAGATGCATGCACAAAGGGATGAAATCATCCAGGATCAGGGTTTGGAAAACATTGGGGAGGGTAAAAAAAGAACTACTTCTGGTGCCAGTGCATTAACGGTAATGGAGCATGAATGAAAGTGGGCCTAAAACACATAAACAAGTGCTGTCTGGTAAGTAAAGCCTGCTTTCAGTATCGAATGTACAGTAAGTGGATATAACCACAGCCTTTGATAACTGGGCCGCGCCTTACAAGAATAGGAAGTTTATCCTGTAATAAAACCTTTGAACTTTTCTCACCCTCTTACTATCTTGGCTCACTCTACCTTAATACTACAAAGGTACTTTGACCCATAGTTTTTTCTAGCAAAGATAAACACACACAGAGAGAGAGAGAGAGAGAGAGAGAGAGAGAGAGAGAGAGAGAGAGATCCCCATATTCTGCACCTCCTTTAAAGTCCAATGTGCAGTTCAAGCAATAAATTAGCATTTAACACACCTGCAACAAGAGAACAATTGTTTCCATGTCAGTCAAATTTTCCATATAGACGTATGCTCAATCTAAGATACAAGGAGAACCGAAGTCATGTAGTCTTCATATTATGATGACATGATTAGTCCCCACGCTGTGGGGTTGGACCCAAACCTAGATGGAGTTTAGAGGATTAAGGCCGGATAACCTTCCTGAAGTCCCATGGCAGGTTCAAACATGCAACATCTGACTCATCTGTTCCTAAAGCATATGCTCGACTACAGAGCTAAGCTTCCAAATAAGTTTACATCTCACATATTAGCCTGTAAATATCCCATGGTGCACCAGGGAGAAGAATTCCAGGAAACAATGAAATATGAGGACCAAAGCGAAGGAAATGCCAGTGGGAAGAGGAGGTCGCTTTTCCTGCTTCCTTATTTTCTCCATATTATTGGGGAGCCCAGTGGTTAAAAAAAATCTGCAAACGGCACATAGATGGGGTCAAACGTCAAACCACTTGGCACAGGCCACACACATGGTGAGACGCGGGTTTTCATAGATTTACTGATGTGATAAATCTCATATCATATAGCACCACCACAAAAACCCAAAGTAAGCTGAAGAGCTGGGTCAATAAACATTCAGTATGCAAGATAATAAACAATGATCGGTATAGGTTTCAAGCTACTGCACTTGTGATGCCAAATTGGGTGGAGGCTTAACATATCAACATATCAGCAATTCAAACTACGTGAGACCCTAAACGCTGTCAAATAGGCTAGAGGGTTTGGCACTCATTGCATTTTCCTGTTTGATAAACTCCACCCGTCTGTTCCACATGCAATATCAAAACAAATACCTCAAATTATTTGGAAATACTTTTAGACTAAGGTCTCCAAAAGTTCAGAGCCCATCAAGTACGGCTTGATTGTTATTCAGTCATTTGCAAATCAATGGATGAAAAAGCCATGTAGAAAGAAAGGCAGACCAAGGCAGACGCAGGCCACAATAGCATAAATGGCAAAGTGCTTGTCAGCTATTCAATCTGGAGTCCCATATGCTCATTTAGAGGTGGAATTTAAAATACGCTTCCATAATTGTTTTGGAAGCACACAGTGGTTTTGCATGACGGTTTTCCTGCACTGCAAGAGACGGTCTATGCTTCATAAAGATAAGCACATGGATTGGAGGTGCCTATGGTAAGCCAGTTAGCTTCTAGATAAATCATATGCACATATGAGTGTGACAGGACATATACGCCTTTTACAAATATACCAACACTGCATTGAGGCTGTTCACCCAGAATGTCTTTTTTTTACTTCATTGAGTGAGACCTTCTCTTAATGCATCTTTAATCTGGACCAGGTGGGAGTAGAGGGTACGTAGGCAGGTTTAGGCAGGGGTGGCATGGCTCAAGAGGTTAAGTGGGTTATCTAGTAATCGGAGTGTCACTAGGTTGAGCAAGTCACAAAACCCCCTAATTGCTCCCTAGGTGCTGCAGCTGCCCATTGCTCCTATACAATGGGATGGGGAAAATGCAGAGGAAATTTTTCATTATATGAATACAATGACCAAATAAAGTGGCTTTCCTTTCCTTTCCTTTAAGGCTCTGTGTCAGCAAGAATTTGACCCTGTCATAATGTCTTCCAACAAAAAACTGAGTCTCCTCAAACTGGATGAATAATAATGTTCAGCAGCTGATTTGAGCTACATTTGGAGGAAGGCAAGGGGAAAAAAACATTTCCTCAGAACAGCTGATGAAAAATCCCATCAGAGATGAGTCAAAGTATAACAGAGGATTTTTTTAAAACTAATTTTCATTGATATCTGTAAACTACTCCCAGCAGTTCCCCTGGCATGAGTCAAATGTAATCAGGTAGGTCTTTTCAGTTGATTTATCCAAGAGCTTTCATAGGCCACCTTGCAGGCCACCATACCCCTTTGTCAAAAGGACAATGAGGTTGTGCCACAAAGATTCGGGCCAAGAGCTCTTCTCTGCTTGATCACCAAGTCAGGCTGAATTCCCAAGACCTTTACGGGACTGTAGCCTGAGCAGTTTTTCTACGAAATCTCTCCGCCTGGGCATCTGCTGGAGGTCTATTTGTGGAGGTTCTCTGGGACAGCCCTCTACAACAGGCCAGACTGCTTAACCTCAAGTCAAACAAAGTAAATGTCAAATTGGACAAGTGACTCTGGCCAAATCAGGGGGGAAGAGCAGACAAGCTTCTCCAGATTGTTCTTTGCATGCAGTCACAGGGGGGATTTCACAGCGATTACTCCACTCAAAACAGCAAGCTATTACCGCTTAAGCATATTTCCCACAGACAGTGTAAAACACACCCAGGAGACCCTGGTATGTGTGTACCAATTCTACTTAACTGCACACAACGAGATCATAGGACACGTCATGTCCTCTGTGTCCCTACTGCTGCTTAACTCTGCTGTGGACACACACATACACGCAGCTAGAAGGAAGTTCTCCTGGTCGGACACACCCTCTGCAAATAACAATCTGCACACGCCATCTCCAGGCTGAGCTGTCCAGCTGAAGGGAAAACAAACAGTCAGGGAAAGGGGGAGACGTTGGTAGAGCAAGGCCCGGTGCCTGGTGGCTGCTCCCTGGTCCTCTAGCTGGCCTGCCAGAACTACTGATCACACCACTGCCTGCCTGTCAAATTCAAGGGCTAGGGCTATAAAACACTGTTTATCAGTATTGCCATGCCTGTAGTTTTTTTTTATAGTTCAGGCCATATTTATCCACCACTTTCTTTTTTCTTCTTCTTCTTACAGCTATACTATGCTTTCACACACTTTCTAATCCTGAGCTGCCCATCAGAGCAGTGGTGTGCATCTTCTGATGTGGTTTTGGGGAAATTAACACTTTTCAGATCTCAGATTTCAGATCACCCCATCATTAAGCAGCTGTCTTATAATTAGAAGATTGGTGGTTTGATCCCTTTTCCTTCAGAAGGCATGTCAAAGTGTCCTTAAGTAAGAGACTGAACCCTTAAGTTCTTGGGACAACAGATGAGAATTAGCCTGGAGGCTGAATCTTGCAGCTTTACATCCTAAATGTTCATTAATATGCACAGTCACTGTTAAGGAGATTATTATCATTAATAATAATAATAACATTACTATTATTATTTGTTTGTGAAGACAAAGACAAAAAATGCAGTACTCCCATTCCTCAAAAGGACAAACCATAAGTTTGTAAAAGCTATATCTCTGATTTACTTAATGATCCATCCTCAAGGACGGTAAAATCTTGCAAACGGAAAAGCCACCGCTATATCCATCCATTCATTCATCCATCCCAACACTCATTATTGGGATGAAAGATGGGGAAACACCCTAGACAGGTCGTCATTCCAATATACAGCTTGAGCAGTTAGTTAAGAGATCAGTGTCTTGCTCAAGGATACTTTGATGGGATTTCTGAAGAAAATGGGGATAAAACAACCAATCATCTGATTGCGAGACAACCACCCTACCTCCTGAGTTATGCTGCCCCAACAAACTTAATCTAAAACACTGCTAACAATGGGGAAAAATCCTAATTCAAACTCATTGAAGATGAATTTCTGGTTGGTGGTTTTTCTAGAGCAGGGCGACATAAGCAGTCGGATGTCCAACCTTTCAGACAATCATAAACACGCCTCAGACCACACACACAGTTTTAAGACAGGCTTAAAGCAGTTTACAGTATGACATTGAAAAGAATGTTTACTGTCGCAGACTGAAACTATGGAGATGCAGAAGCCAGATACTGGTAAAGGCATTTCAGTATCAGAATCAAACCCATTCACAGCCAGGGCAAAGTAGCTGCCCACAATGCCAGAACCTGATATAGAATGCTCGAACTTTAAGCCAAAAGAAACTGTTTTTGCAGCAAAACTCCTGCAGGCGTGCGTCTTGACCACGCAGGCACTCTGTTAAAACAGCTAATCCATGTCCTATTGCATTTGGCTCTTCAGAGCTGATCAGGTTGCTGATCTTCTGATATCTAAGCCCTGGAATTTGTATTGTTGAGAAAATCCAAATGCAAACCATGACAGTGAAAGTAATTACTGGCTACCCAGGGCATCTAGATCTGATTGATTAGTCTATAAATCTTGTACTATCAGTCACTCAACTTTCCAAAAGCTGCACTGTCAGCAGTACAGAGTAGTAATGAAACAGTGTTAACTCCGATTGTGCTGTCATTTAAAAAAAACACCCCCAAATGCAATTAAATGAGTGCCTCCAAGGTCATCACAGGAGAAAAAGGACGTGTACCAGGAGATTGGATTTTTGAAAGGCACTCCTGATGTAAATACAACACCTCACTACAGAGAACAGCCACAATGCTCTGCCATGCTGCCTTAGGAGGAACTCCAGTTTGATACTGGTCACATTACCCCTGATGTGATGTCAAAGCATTGTCATATGCACGTTTGGGGACTATTGACGCCCTTCTTAAACTATTGCTGATCTGCCATCAGGTTTCCACTTTTCCCACTGAATGGCTGAGGTGAGGAAATGAGTTGACAGACAAAGGGAGAGACTACAGGAAAATTCTACCCGCTGTCCCAGAACTCCCAATTTGTGACGTCAATGAAACAGTGAAACTACAATGGATGCAAACCAGCCTATGTGTGGAACCTGTTAAAAGTGATGCTCACAATGGGGCACTGTCCACTTGGGTGGAGTCCCTTTCATACTCAGCATAGCTCACCATGAATCACCGGTCTAGTGGAAACTACAACATCAGGTGGAATGTACTCCTCTGTGAACCGGTTGATTATTTAAAAAAAAGAAAGATAAACCTACTATTGTTCCAGCTGCATGCCTTTATGTACGAATGGTAGCCGCAAAAATGACCCGAGTCACAAAGTGATCCAAAGCTCCACGTATTGAGAGCAGGGGAAACTCCGGGTTTCAAACATGATCACTCGACACAGAGGACAGGGAAAACAGATCTATCTGCCTTACAATGGAGGTGCTAGCGAACCAAAAAGATGAGTTATTGTCAAAACGTTTGCATCTAACAGCCACGACGCCAGCACACGCTGTGAAATTCAACATCTCAGGCAAATCTGGGGGAGTCTCGCACCTGTTGTAAGTACAGCGCATATATATACGGATGTCAACTTTTAAGAGCTTCATCATAATAAACGGTGCTAAAGTAAAAGTGAGTGAGGAGGTCACGGCGGGTCGTCTCCTCAACCCCCCCCATTTTTTTTGCTGCTGTAGCTGCTCGGAATACCTTTGACAGCCCGAGGTGAACGACCGCGTTTTAGTCGGTTAGCCTCTTACCTGAGTTTTAGGTTAGCCATGAATTCTTCCGTAGACACATTGTCCAATAGGACAAAGTCAGCCTTTCCAAACTCCAGACTCTCATGTTCCGCCATGGCTTTATCCGTGTCTTAGTGACGTCCCGGGTGGGGTTATATATAATTATATCTATAATTATAGATATATGTGAATTCTCTACGGCAACTTCTCGCGGCTGTGAAGCGCCCCGGGACGACCAAGGTTAGCCAGGTAAACAACGCCGCGCGTCTTCTTCTTCTTCTTCTTCTTCTTCTTCTTCTTTTAATGCAGAGCCGTACGACAGACGCACATTGTTTTAATCTCGCCAAAACACTACACGTCAAATCCCATTGATGCTCATTTTACACCAAGTCCGCAACATAAACTGGGGGGCGGGGGGTAAACAAAACAAATGGAAACACGCTTATAAGTTAATCACTTTTCTTCAAACTTCCGGCGTTGTTTTTTTTAGATATAGCGTACTATCCCAAATGTATGTTTATCCATACGAAAGAAACAACGGTAGCTTTCCGCCGAAGCGCGTCCCTGTCCCGTTACTCTGAGACAGCCCAGACACATTCCTCCCGTCTTCCTTCAAGTTCTCTCGTCTTGTCCCCCGATGAGTCGACGGGACGAATAGGAGCGCGGCCGCCTGGCACAGGCCCCGCCTTCCTCCCACCCTGTCTGTCTGCCTGCCTGTCTGTCTGTCTGTCAAGTCAGTCTGTCTGTCTGTCTGTGGAGGTGTCGGGCACAGTCCACCGCGTGTGTAATTTTAAAACTATTACAAACATCTGGGAGGACCACCGCTTTGACGCTTTACATATTTCACCGGTGACGAGTCGTCCTCTTAAACTGTGCTCAACTGTGCTTAAACTGTGCTGCACTCCGCTAAATGCGCCCTTTGCCTTCCCAATTACAGGATGCCCACATGCCCATATAAGGAAACATAGTAAGAGTTTATTCGCATATGTCCACTGAGATTTTCTTTTTCTTCTTAGTTAGAAATAGCGACACACGGTGTAAGCCGAAAGAGCGCACAGTATGGATAATATACATAGACTGCAACATCATCAAAAGTTTATTCTGCGTTTGAACGGTCCAGGAACTTCCATCACTTTTCATGGCCCAGTGATATAGTCTGAAAGATCTGCTCCTGTGCTTTTGGGTGTGATGACACATTTTGTATCCCGAAAAAGATACGTTTCCCCAATTACCCTGGGTGTGGCGGGATTTGCTTTTCCTCTTGTTTTAGTGTGTGTGTGTGTGTGTGTGTGTGTGTGTGCGTGCGTGTGTGTTTTCCCCTTAAACCTTGTTTTGCCTCATCAACAGCGTTTAACAAAGTCACATACAGAGGATATTATATGTGTAGCACCTGAGGGCAATGAAACCAGAGTCAAATCCCATGTAGGTGAAAACCTACATGGCCAATAAACTGATTCTGAACAAGTGGATCATCCCTTATGCTGCTTAGGGAGACCGTGTTAATAATGTGGAAATAAGTTAGCCACATTTCCACCTCACTTGAAATGCGGCTGTAAAAATCAAGGAACACATTAAGTGCATGTATGCGCGCTTAATGCAACGCCACGAATTTCATTAAAACAATTTGTTTTGGGGATACGACATTTGACATGACAGGAGCGCTGATTGCATGATGGCAGTAAGGGCTCACCACTGCAGATGACTTTACCGTGCCTGCATAGACCCTAGTGAGCCACCTTGTGTAAGACAGAAGTAAATGCCTCTGCAGATTTAACTGGGATTTTAGATGAAACGTAATTAATCTCTCATTGTATACATACATACAAGATTTGTTCAATGTGTTTAACCCATCCTACTGTATAGGAGCTGTGAGCAACTCCAGCGCCCCAGGGACCAACTCCAGCTCCTTTTCCTATTGCCTTGCTCAGGGGTACAGGCAGGACTGTTAACCCTAACATGCATGTCTTTGTGATGCTGGGGGGAAACCGGAGCACCTGGATGAAAACCCACTTGTAACCACCACTTATAAATTCAATGTCTTGGTCAAGGACACCTCAACATGATTTCTGCAGGACCGGGGGATCAAACCTACAACCTTCCAATCACTAGATGACCACTCGACCCACTGAAATATACCACCCCCTCAAAGTGACCAACCTTGTTCAAACGCCATTGTCAGGCCATGAAAATAAGAAATTTAACCCTGTACACTGGATATAGGGGCTGCGGTAGCATCAGGAAGAGCATCCATCCTTAATCCCCGACACCTGACCTGGGATGGACTGGTGACCTGTCCAGGGTGTTTCTCTGCCTTCAGCACAACAAGCCCTGGGATAGGCGCCAGCAGATCCTCAACCTTCCTTCCATTCATGAGCTCTACAATTCAGGTGAATGCTCAAACGGGAGCCCAAAGCCTGGACTGCACAGAGCTGAAATGTGTTCATTCCTGTGGTTTTGAATAAATACTTTGCTCACCGCCTCTCACATAAAACAAGGCATTGTATTAGTGGAAAAACCAATGTAACCTACTTTAGAGAAAGGGGACTATGTCTTAAGAGTGTCTCTCGATTTGGCACAGGATACTTATTTTTTGTCATCATTATAGTTCCTATGCTATTATAGTCTCATATGGTGCGCATCCAACGAGGGTGGGAGTGAGCCATACTGTCCTCCACCACTGCAGATTCTAACTGCAGCCTAACCATAAAACTGTTCAGAATCAGGGTGTCGTGGAGCATGGCACAGACAGCATCGGGAATGAGTCAGGCAAAAAGAATGTAAATGATTCTATCTGATGTAAGGAAGTCACTCGTTTTTTTATCGATCGGCCCACTTCCTTCATACTTCCTTATCTGTCTGTGCATGGAGACACATGAATAATCTGAGGTTCAGCACTTCTGCCAAAAGGAACGTCTTGCAGCTTTTGAATTAAATGGAGGTCTTGCTCATCATGCTGCCAATGTGTATTTTATCACTGCCATGATGTGTGTGGAAGGTACCCATGCTATAATCCAATTGACATGCCCACTCTCACCCTATTTTCCCTGAAATATCCACATCAGGGCTTTATGAAGGACAATATTTGAGATTTTCTACATATGTTCATGTTTTTCTATTAAATCATATCTGATACACCAGGGGTGGCATAGCTGAGTAGGTAAGATATTCATCTATTCAAAATATTGACATTTCAATATCCCCAGCCCCATCAGAAACTATGTCCAAGCGTCCTTGAGCAAGAGACTGAACTCCTAACTGTTCAAGCCCTCAAATGGATTAGTAACCTGTCCAGGATGTTTCCCTGCCTTTCACCCAATGAGCACGATAAACATACAGTTCATCAAGTAATACGCCTGCATTCAGCAGCAAGGCTCAAAACCGAGAGTGGATTTTTCTTGGCCCCAAGTTTTAGTGAAGCTTATGGGGGGGGGGG
>OMLC01020643.1:2108-16595 GCA_900302585.1 Regalecus glesne | reverse complement strand
GGGGGGGGGTAACATGTCAGACAACTGAGAGCTTCTTTTGCAACAGTACATAATTGCACTTAATACATTCTAATGTTCTATTCTCTTTATATAGGTCCAGCGTGATAACAGCTTGGCACAAACTCTGTTTTTGTGCTTGCAACAACATCTAGGGATAAAGGGAACATTTTGGATGTATAATGCATGAATGTTATGTTCAAGCTGCCCAACGGTTTGTTTGTGTATGTTAATATAAGCAAATGGGGCTCACGGAGTTGCACTGCTTGTCATGTAAGACAATATCTATGTGCAATCTCAGGGACCTCTAATATCTGTCAGATGTATTATGAATGCATTTATGTTGCATGCATCTATGTGTTGGGGGTATGCATAATTTATGTCAAAATGCCTTGAAATTTATAATTGTTATGAAACCGTTACATAACACAGATTTTAAATTCTCTACCGTGTGAGAAACATCCAAACATTTCAAATCAATAGGGTGCTCCAAAGTGGCCTCCATTAATTTTGTTCTATTTTACAATATGTCTCCAGTGGCTTGTTTTGGTCTTTGGACTATGAAGTTGTTTTTCCATGTAAAGAACAATGCAGTCTTTCTTTCTTTGTTGGAATCAGATTAAATCGTGATGTTTTGTAGTTACTGTACTTCAAGGATGAATTTAGCTGAAAGGTTTACCCATTTTCTTAGGATAACCTTGTTACTCCAATATGGGCTCATAATAGTTTACATCTTAGCAAACAGAATTAAACCAGCACTGTATAAACCCATGTTTTATGAGCCTATTAAGAGGCACAAGTTAAATGCTTTGATCTGGGAATGTGGTCTCTGTTGATCACCAGATTTTTTTTTATTTACCACTACATAATAATCTAAGAGTACCTTGAATTGCACAGTGGCACAGCGGTTGGCACTGTTGCCTTGCAGCAAGGTCCTGGGTTCAAATTCCAGGCCATCCCAAACCTTTTTTATGTGGAGTTTGCACATTCTCCCCATGTCTGTGTGGGTTTCCTCCGGGTGCCCTGGTTTCCCCCTATCATAAAGACATGCATATTAGGGTTAATACTCCTGCCTGTGCTCCTGACTAAGGAGACTAAGGTTGCTAAAGGTTAAATGCAGAAGACAGCTGTAGTGTATGTATGTACAATGATAAATGAATAAAGCTGCTTCTTCTTCTTCTTCTTCTTCTTAACTGTTAAACCACCAGCTAGCTCTAAGTCAAGTCAAAGATAACAGAATTATAATGGCGCTATAAGATATATGAAGAATATGATGATGAGGATGCCAAGCAGAGTCCAGATGCCACGGAACTACCTAGGATCTGAACCATGTGACTACCATGTAGACCTGACAGAAGGACAAACTACACATGCACATAGGGGAGACTCACATTACACCATTCACATACACAAGAGAAGAGACAAGAAAAGACATTAGTCACATATCAGAGAGGGAGAATATAACAGGAAAGCAGGATAAAAAAATGTGTGGGATTTATAAGATATATAAAAAAGGTGATGAGGAGGATGCCAAGCAGTGTCCAGATGGAGATCAACATCACCATGGAGACATGGGATGAAAACAGACTGCATGTATGGAAACTCGAATTATACCATTCACACACAAATAAAAGAATTAAGACATCATTCAGAGAGAGAGATGACATGTAAGAGACCAGTTAACAGTAGTCAATAATCTACACTATAATTTAATTGGCAGTGAAGTCCTTGATAAATTCATCAAGACAGAAACCCACCCAGCATGCAGTAGATTATGTATTCCTCAATTTAAAGGTAACTAATTTTAGGTCAAGGAAAAATGATGAGTTTAAAGTTTAGATTTAAAGGACTCGACAGACTCTTGACTGTCTGATGGCAGCAAGCGGGTTATTCCATAACAAGTGGACATGATGGAAAAGGCCCTGTGCCCAGCTAACTTTAAAAAAAAAACTTTGGGGACACAGAGGAGTCCTATATTTTGAGATAAGAGAGCTTGAGATGGGCTCCATAGTTTAAAGAGCTCAGGGTTTGACCATTTTTAACACTTTTAGTATTATCAACAGGCAGAACTGCAAACAGAACATTTAATGACCAAATGGTCCTGGGAGCATTACCTGTTCATCGTCCAGAGTAAGGCGATCACGATACAGGGTTAAGACTCTATATATCATATCAGATTAATTTTAGCTGTAGTTTGGATATTGCGTTTTATTACAACACTGTAAAAAAGACGATATATTGAGTTTGCATTGGCCTGTGTTCTATGTATTTACGTTACTTCCTGTCTCAGTTGACGTTATTCCGCTAAAGTGGAAAAGTCAAATGCCTGAAAGTTAAAACCCAGCACTGCCACCTGGTGGCCAGGAGTTTGTACACAACGCAAAATGGATCAGTCATAAAGATTTTCGGTAAATGGTAAATGGGGTTGTTCTTATATAGCGCTTGTGTGAACTGACAGAGACCCTGTTTATGTAACACAATTAGTCCCCACGTTGTGAGGATAGACACGTCCTTAAATTGAACTCGGGGGTCTCCTGTAGATGTAGATATCAAATGTTCACTGTCAGTAGGTTTTACTTTGAGAGAGAATGATTAACGTAGAGATATCTATGTAAGCGTGAATCATTTTCATTTAAAACAAAGCTGCAGTAGTCCGCTATCACAGTAGGTCACTGACACATTGCATAAAATAACAAGGTCAGACTTGTTGGGAGAGAATCGTTTATGTAAGAAACTTTTTTCCTCTAACAAGCATTGGGCAACCTGATTCAGTTATTTTCTCCACATATTGCCACAACAACATTACTGGCCTCCACTTGTTCACCAAATGAACACACTGGATTGATTTCCTAAAAATAGTTCTAAAATATGGGAATTTAATGATGATTTTAGAAGGTAGAGGTGAGGCTACCCCCCAAACGACTCCTGGGTTCCTCGTTACCACCAAGATGGTGATCGACTTAAACAGGCTGTGAATCTTACAGTCTCTCTTCACCATAGCTAAAATCTCTTGACCTGCTATTGAATTTGATACATCTGCTACTGGGATGATGCGTCTAATGAAAATAGCTGTTATGAGCCACACTAACCACTAGAGGGCAGCAATAGCGATCCAACATGACCACAGCTTCTGTCAGAGCCTCTCCCGTCGTTGGAAGCTACCTTTATATATATGTATATGTATATATATATATATACACATATATATTTGATGGATGAATACAAACATCTGTTTATATTTGTCTTGGTACACTAACATGTAAAGAGCTGGACTGTAACTTCCATTAGTTTGCCGGCCTCTGTTGTTTACAGAAGACAAGAGGGGATGTTGTCATCTTCTCGTCTCACTGTGTTGGGTCTAGTCCTCACTCACACTTTCTTCAGAACACACATGTACAGTACATACTGTCCTCTAGGGGACAACCCTGACAGACTGACCTTATATAGAGGTGCTGCTGTATGAGCCATATAGACATGAGGTCAACTGACCCTTGTTCCCAGTCATACTTTTATCTGCCTGAGGTGCCAGCAATGAAATGCCGACAGGATAGCACTAGTCTTGATTGTACCTTGACTCATGTGCACTGGTAAGATGCCATGGTAGCCTGAGAATTAGATCTCACAGTGAGAGCAAACATCACTTGCTAACCTTCAATTTGTTGTGTGCTTCTCGCCACCTCCTCTTACCCGCCCCATGTGGCTGCCTTACACACAGGCCCACATATTTGGTGAGTGACATGAAGTGGTTTAAAACCCCCAAGCCAAGCTGTACCCTCCCCAAATCTGAGTAAAAACCAAACACACACGATGTAGTTTGCATCGAAATTATTTTATTAATGGGATTTGATTTCAGAATCCTTTCAGTGGCAAAAAAAAGAGTGGTTGTAAAAATAACCATTCAAATAGGATGTTTAATTTACTACACAATAAAACTGTTCAGTCCAAACAGATATGAACCCTGGGCATCCATCCCTGGTCTTCATATTACACAGTGTTAAAGACACTTTCAGAGACAGGCTTTGCCTTGAGGGATCAGAGAATGGCACAGAACTTAATCAGATATGACACATAATGCCTCCCAGGATCTGCAGGAGTTAACACTGGTTCGGTTGAGCTCAGCCAAGAGCTCAAAACCACAAATGCGTGAGTGAACTGTTGTGGCACAGTTCCAAATCAAGGCTGGTTGTGTAACAGAAAAAACTTGGACCAAAACAGTCATTTTGACAGTTGTACCTAGAAAATGTATACATTGAAATGATCAGGAAACCTTGAGACTGGTGCGCGGTATGAACATAACAAGACACAATAGCTTAAATCAGTCAATGTGACTCAATCTGCGGAGGTTGCAATACCTGTGCAGACATCTGGACTCAAATATAATGTGATCCTTTTATATTCATCAGTCAGCTCCACAGCCTCACTATCTGGTGAGCTCTAGTGTGAAAAATAAAACCCCTCAAGTAAGGGAGCTAAACTGTGCCTTGTGGTTTTTACAGCTGGAGCAAACTTTTCTAGCCTTCGCTGTCTCAAATAACAAGATCTGCTTGTTGTAACTTTCAGTTGCTCGAAAACAGGTCGCCTTGTCGGGCTGCATGGAGCACCACCCCATGTCTCTCCCCCAAACATCCACATCAGATCAGATTACTGTGTGTAAAATGTCTTGTGCTGAAATACATCAGATGGAACCGTCATCTGTACTCTCACGTGGTTCTCTCACATTACAACACACGCAAACTGACGCACATGATCACACCCATTTCCAGTACATGCTGGGTGCTGCTTCTAGCTCCCACTTCATAAATAGAAACGTGAAACATGATTCTGGCCCACATGTCCATACAGTGCCCCCCGATAATCCCAGGTGTATTTCCATGACGTCAGAGCTGCCTCTTGTAAATCTCACCGGGGTTTGACAATAAGCCATAAGAACAAGTCTATGGAATAATGTCCTGCCTTTTGCTCAAATATACCCATTTCAAGGAATCTATTATCTCATGAAGAACCCAAAGGATAACAAGGCATCTAAAGAGGCATTCATTTACAGTGTGTTTTTGGATGTGCTATTCCTAAAACCAGGGTGAAAGACTGAATACCCTCTGCACTGTAGATGGCCCTCTAAGTAGCTAGAGATCAGACCCTTGTCTTCCTTTGGAGTTAAGGAAAATGAAGAAAGACAGAGTCTGTCAGGCAGGTGTGGAGCCCTCGTGAGATGAACAATCTAAAACAGGGGATCATCGAGGCATTTTTACTTGGCCATTTTGTAGTTAGCAAGGTCCAGGGGCTCTTTACTGGGTATACACCAGTCATCAGCCTCCTGGCTCACTTTGTAGTTCTTCAGAGCGGTCTTGTTGTACACCGGCAGCCTCTCTATAGAGTCTGTAGACAGCGCCTGTACAGAGAAGAGTCAGGGAGTTAATTATCATGGGCAGGAATTGTTTGCATCATCACTGCGCCTTTGTGAAAGAGTTCAACCTTTGTTTACCTGAAACACATCATGGGAAAATTTGATCACTTTCATTATATGTTGCAGTGATTACAAAATGCTGGCTCATTCTCACAGTCTCATGTATAGTCCCTGTGTCTGGCATACCTTCAAGTAGATAACAGCGTCTGTGCCATAGCCCTCCATGGAGTAGAGCTGCAGATCCCCCTGGAAGTACTTGGCATAGAGACGAGAAATGGGCAGACCGTATCCAAAGCCAGCCTGCACGGGGAAAGGAGATCAAGGTTTAGCTGAGCCTTTGTTCTGCAGAAGCAGGGATGGGGAAATAGCAGAGCTCTGCAGTGAGATTGAGCACGCAGGTCTTTTTCAAGTTAGCTTTGAATAGGTTTGGTTGTTCCTCATTGAGAAGAAAAGAGGCAACATTTTCTGAATCTTTTTAAAAAGGCATAAGAAAGGCCGCTCGATAGCTGACATAGGCTGCAGACAACTGCAACACTCGGGTTAACAGCAAATGGTGCAGCTAAGTGCACCTTTCAGGCAGCTATTGATGCAAACGACAGGGGGGGAAGAAGAATATTTAAAAAGAATAGGAGGTTTGTCAATCATTTCTAAATAAATAAACTGGCAAATGGCCTGCGTGCCTTCCCAAAGTGTTTGTGCTCACCAATGGAGTCCGCGTGTGTTCCCCAATCTGGGGAGTAGGGGCGGTGGAGTACATGTAGCTGAAGAGATTCTCAGTCCTCCTGAAGGGGACGCCTCCGCCCTTGTCGCTCACCTATTGAAAGGACAGAACAGGTCGAGGGGGAAAGTGCAAGGAACAGGGAGGGAGAGCAATGAGACATAGGAAATATTTAGATAAGGAAGCCATAAAAAGGAACATTGCTGGGCCATAAACGAGATTAGGTGATGACGAGGCAAGAGGCCAAGTGGGTCTTTTGTGTACCTACTCTGCATATCGTCATAGTAATGTAACAGCAGCGCCAGACTCATTCACTTCTCAAACATGTGTTATGTCACCGACTGCTAGGTGGATACACTTTGACCAAGGACTCTCGACGGTCAAGTTACAGCAAGGCCAGAATAATAGGCTCTCTAATATGGAGCTTGCTACATGGGCTGTCATGCTGATCTTATCAGAGCTGAATGGATTTTCCTATTATTAACTGAATTAACTCGTATACAACATTAAAATACAAAATCCAATTGGAGATTAGAACGAGGCACATTACTGTTTGATACATTTCTCAGCGTTTGATACTATCCCCTGGGGAACGGCAGTAGCACTACTGAGCCTAGGCATGGAAAATTTACTGTTAGTTTACCTTGATTGACATATCCTCCCCCCCGAGTGACACCATGACTTGAATAGGTGGAAGGCTGTTGCTGTTTTCGTGACATTCAATTGTGGCCCTCATTGCATTCTATAACAATGGAGAGTACAGATGATTTACATATTAAAAAAATATTTAAGAAAAACTCAATATTGTAAGAGTCTATAAAACCAGCAATAGGTAGAAGTCATCATGGTAATTGATAAAACATGAGAATAAATGATAATGTATTTAAATACCTTGAACAGTTCAAAGAGCATATGATAAAGATGAGAGGGCACATACACAATGTTTATGGGTTGATTGGTCTTGTTGCCTGTATTGAGAAACAAAAGGGCACACACATTGAGAACCACTTCACTCAAAACTCATCAACATCACTACTACTGGACCTGTCTCATCAATGGCAATGATTCTCTTCTGCCATGCTTTTAGTATTTGGGGAGTGGAGAGTGATGAGTCTGTGTGTCAATATTGTCTGATGCATTCAGCCAGCGCCGCTTAGCCATTACTTTATCTGTGGTGCTATAATTAGGAACCCCTCAGGTCCATTGGGCTGAACAAATACACACACACACACACACACACACATGTGCCAGCACACAAACACACCCATCTTGAACATTACTCCTCTCTCATTCTATGAAATCTACACAAGATGCTTTTGGTCCATACAAGCTGCATTGAGAATCCAATTTGTTTTGAATCTGCCAGATTAAATCAAGGCATTCTTACTGTTCATTTCTTTCACAATTACATCAGGGGAGCTGAGATAATATTGGTCACATAACATCTTGGCACTCTGGAAGGCATCTGCAGAAGAGAGGGATTAACAGTGTCATCATGAATAGCTATCACACTGCCAGAAATCCAAAGCTACTTTTATCAACATGTGATAATACAAGTGGCTCATAGCATAGTCTTCATTGAGGGAGTGAAGTCTAGCCATTATAAATGGAGATAACATAAAGAATGACCACACAACATCTAAGTTCATCCTATCTGAACAGATCTTGTTCACCCCATGAGAGGATAACGTCCATGAAGTTGTTAGTAGATGTACCTTGGACTACCTCTGTGACTTCACAGTGAGGGTCAATGCTCCCAATAGTATTAGGGTGCACTGGGTTTGTGGCGCCATCAAAAATAAGAGCTGTGAGAGAGAGAAAACACAGTGCAAAGCAAATAAGATCATAAAACTACTCTCTAGGGTTCATAATACCAGTATAGCTTGGTGGTACACATATAGCACACAGGCTGAGACCTCAACACTGAATGCTGGGTTTGAGGCATGCAGGGCAACTCCTCTTTCATTCTTTTCTGTCATTTCTAATAGTGACATTAAAATCCACCTCCTCTAGAGTCCTGAGTGTAAGACATGATCCTGGTTTATCTACTATGGCTCCTTTTCACTGCCTCCCTCTCAACTTTATTACTATCTAAAGAGGAAACTTATGAAGCTTATGAAACTACCAGCTTTCCCTTTTCTCTTTATATATACATTTAAGAAAAAATATTTGTATTATTTGCAAAGTCAACATATTGCTTCTTGGGAGGACTCATGATTCAATTGCTTGCTTGCTGATTTAACAGAGCACTTGAGCAGGTTGGTACTCACTGTGCTGATTGATGAGCATACGGATAGAAATCCGGCTCATATAGAAGCGGTCAAGGAAGTATTGGATGTTCTGGTTGGTCACTAAGTCCTGAGGAAAGGCTTCTTTGTATTCTATGATACCCTGGGCCATGGTGGGCACCACATCATTATGCCTGTTCCTGATAGTCACCAGAGCATTGACAAACCTGGAAGGAACAGAAGACAGTTCAACATATTATCAGGATTCAAGGTGGTGTCAACCCCAACAAGGCTGACTAGAGCAATGGAATAGAGAAAGAACAAAACTATTGAGGAATAACCAGATAAAATAAGAAAGAAGATGGATCGCACTCCAGTGAAAATGAATGCCATGTGTCTTAACTGCATGAACACCTCAACTGTTAGTCGTTTGCCAAAGAAAGGCCGAAACCCTCATCTTCAGAAGCCAAATCTAAATGTGCTCCCAGGCTATATGATTTAATTAGCGAGTTGCCTGTTTTAATTGAGAGCCTCATGTGGCACGTTTACCATGTAATCAATGACTGGGGCTGCATTAGCTCATCAGTCGAGCACGTGCCTCCAAGTCAGGCATTGTGGTTTCAATCCCACCATGGACCATCAGGAAAGGACATCCAGTCTTAATCCCCCTTGCATGGGTAAATGTGAGGCATTAATTGTAAAGCAATTTGAGTGGTCCCTAGACTAGAAAAGTGTTATATAAAAAAAAGTCTGTTCATCATTTACTCTCATGCTATTTATTTTAATGAAAGTTAATGGTACAGGACATAAGCTGTTAAAGGAACTTACTCTTCCAAAATTTTATGGTCATCAGGATTCTTGTCCAAAAAATCAAGGATCTCCATCAAACTCTGAATGTACCTGAAGAAGAAGAAGAAGCGTTATTCATTTGTCATTGTACATACATGAATAGCGGCAGGACAGCTCAGAAGGTAGGGCAGCCATCTAGTAGTCAGACAATTTGTGGTGAAATCCCAGATTCCTTCAGAAACTATGTCCAAGTGTCCTTGAGCAAGACACTGAAACCCCAATAGCATGGGACAAGGCAGGAGTATTAACCCTCACATGCATGTCTTTATGATGATGATGGGAGGAAACCCGTGTCACCCGAAGGAAACCCAGGCTGACACGGGGAGAACATGCAAACTCCACACAGAAAGGACCTGGGACAGGATTCAAACACAGGACTTATTTGTTGTGTGGCAACCATGTTAACTGCTATGACACCCTGATATAATCACACATGGAAGAGTACACACACACACAAACACACACACACATACACATTTAAATACAAGATACTGTCATTGTAACACAAACACAGTACAACCCAACCTAACTCTGCGTTCTTGACCCAATATTGTAACTGAATACGGTCCAAGTCTGATGATCTAATATCTTTTTATAAATGGGCCAAATCAGATTCCTTCCTGTAATACTCCAGGGGTAATCTGAGAGGAGGGCAATTCCTGCAACGGGAACAGAAAAGGGCCATTACAAAAACAACAACACGTGACGTGTGACGAGTGAAGTAGAGCAAAGTTCAGCAGGGAGAGCCTCCCACCCTGGAGAGAGCTCAGTGGAAGCGCATTGGAAGCTCTACAAGTTGGTCAACGAGACTCCGTTAAAATTCAGAGCCTGACGCTCTGTCTGTGAGAAAACAAATCTGACCTCCATTCAACAGAGAGGCAAATAAACAGGAAAACAGCTGATGTGTCACGAATGACCAGGGGCTGAATTTGAGCTCAGATAAAGAATGCCACCGTAGAGTTAAGCACTATACATAAAAAGTTATACAACGTTTACAAAGCTCCATTTGTATTCTTCATACCGTAAGTTAACCATCCCGTTTCGATACCAGATTTAGAGCCTATATCATATAAGATGATCAATAACTTGTCAATGAGCATTGATCTTGACGATAAACACAACAACAAACCAGCTTCGTCCAAAGCATGGATGTGTACGATCAGACTCACCAGCTCTGTACCATTTGTACAGATGGAGTTGTCAGCAGTTTGTCAGGCAAGTGTTTGATTTCCTTCATGATGTTTGATAGCCGGACAGGGAGCTCCTGTCTCAGAAAGACAAAAGAGGTCTTCTCACAGGCATTGATGGAACCTGAAAAGCCCACAAAGAACAGTATTTACAACGGCTTCCTGGGATCTCTCGGCTAAACGCTTGCTCTCACTGCCAACACGCACATTACACAATACATTAATAAACCCTCAAGTCTTTTTTGTCCCTCGACAACACAAAAAACACTTCAACCAAACTCCTTCAGAGCCCACGGATTGGGTCACTTTGGCTAAAGTTGTGCAGATCTGTGTGACGTTTGCAATCGTGCATGTATTATTTATCACGCATTCAATTTATTGTTGTGGTGAACTGTTTAACGTGCATTTTATGGAAATGCATTAGATGGCTTCACGATGGTCAAATGTAGTTTTCGACTCACCAGGCTTTTAGCCTAGAGGTGCGAGTCTGACGCAATACTCTGCACTGTGAAGCCCTGCATAGGCTGGCTAGACAGGGGGGGGTTCAAGACATGCCTCACACGGATAACTTGGTCAACGAACAGCCTCTCGTCGGAAGTAAGTGTTGTGATGAAATATAACGATTTGCAGACATGTGTATAAAATTGTACATATTCTAAACCGCTTGAAATAAAACGCGACAGACTAAAACTGTCACCCCACCTCCCTCACCCTCACCACCGGCAAAAGGAGACCAACGTCAAGGCCATCTACTCACCAAAATCGAGAAATTGTTTCATAGAGAGGGGCGAAGGTGAAAATTTGGAAAAATGTTCGATGTGTTTCGGGACGCTGGCCAAACAGGCGTTTTTCATGATAAACCGTACGAACTTCATCGTGGCAATGTTGGCTCCGGTCATATCGTAAAATCTCAAAATTCGTGTTGTGTGGTTCCTCTGTCAGAATCTCCCTCAAACCGTGCGAACCTATTACCATGTTGACGATTGAACCAGGGAGGAGGGGGGGCTGCCGGGTAAAAAAAAGCCCGTCTCGTCCAGCCAATGAGAAAGTGCCAGTCTTTATTTACAACCCTCTGAGCGAATAGGAACGCCTTGTGGGGAAAGGGGGCGGGGTTATTGGACCAGTGCTAGGAACATATGGATAGTCAATGGGTAAAGGTAGTTTTGATATAACACCATCTCAGATGACAGGTTTTCAGGTCCTCTGAAAACCACCGGTGCTGGTTCTGGTTTTTCTCTTCTGCCTTAAGTCATTCCAGCCTCCGACCAGAATGACCACAGACCCTGAAGCAACAGGTGAATGCATGTAAAGAACAACCTGATAGAATAGGAAACCGGGAGTGTTCGTGGTTGTGGGGACTGAAATGATTACAACTGCCTGAGACGGACTGTTATCTGTTCTCTGAGAGCCCAGCCACGATGTTTATAACTCTTAAGGTCCAGGTTGGGTAACCTTATCATGAGACAATTCAATATAGACATGTTTAGACCATGCAGCAACACATGTGACTCCAGTGGATGTGGGATAAACAGTATAGGATAATCCCAACTGATCTACATGCATAGTGGATATACTTCTAATCACCTCCTGACATCCTGCACCCCTGTTGTTTTCCCACTGTCTCAACCCGCTGTGTGCTTGTGTCTGCATGAACTGATAAAGAGGTGTGTGTGTGTGGGGGGGGCATTCCTACCAGGACAGACCCAAGTATTCCATGACATTTGCTGAGGATTAGACATCTCCTCATTGTCCACAGCTGTGTACATAATGTCCACACGTGTTCAGGGTTTCTTTGTTAGCAACAAAGGGCTTAAACATCTCAGGATGAGAGGCTTACGAGGCTCCGTGTCTCAAGACACATGCTGCAGATGGGTGGAAAAACAGAACAACCACTTTGAGTTTGCGCAGACAGTCACGACTCTGCTGCCAGTCTGGTATCTATCAACTGGGTCACCAGTCGGCTGGGGGAACGTGTTCTCCATAAAATACTGGGGTTCAGGTGCTTTACTCTGACCGTGCTATAGGACTTTGAGCCCGCTTGGACTCTGCAATATGAGATTTAACACATTGCTGTTCGGTGAGGGGATGGGAAGTGGTAATAAACAGTAATCAAATGCATCATTTCACCACATGATCCCCCGGGTAACGCTAGTGACAACTCTTTTGGATGTCGCCTGTTGTTTGTTCCCTTCTCTTCCAACAAACGGACGCATATTTTCCCCTTCGTGCATGTCGTTTTTGGAAAGAGGCCACTCATGGATTTGAATAGGAATACCATTGTCGGAGAACACTGCCCTGATGAAATCCCTATTGCATAACCAATGGCTTTGTCAATAAGGTGTGGACTGTCCTCAAGGGACCCTGCCATTCCATCACTTCATGGCCTGGACACGTTCAAGGGATACATAATTATGGACTCAAAAGAGTAATAAATGAGGATGCAGAAAGTCCCCGGAGACTAATTCGGCTGCAGCCGTGCTACTATTAGATGTGCTGAAGGGGAAAAAACAAACCCGCTTCGCTGTCAGATGTCTGCAAAGGAGGAAAATCACAGCACTCCTTTCCTCAGATGTTTGCCAGCGTCATGTTGTTCGTCGAAGAATGTGACAAAAACATGAATGTGAGTCAGGTTTTGGATTTACAGCTGTTCTTTGTGTGCGTGGGCTCTTCCTGGAATATCAAACATGCATCAAAACCTCACTGAGGGGCAGCCTCCCTGAATCCCGTCATATAAATCTCATGGGAATTGCCATTGAGCCTGCTGGAGGTTGTATATTGAGATATATCATATTGTATAATGTATAATGTAAGTGCCCCAAAAACTGAGCTCAATCTCAACACGATGTAGGAACCATCAGGCAGTGCCCGGAGGCCATGTACGTAGTGACACATACATTTCCTCACCGGGATCAGTGAGCGTACATCAAGACGCAGCTCCAACATTCACCATCAGCCTTCACCATTTATCCAGGTACTCATCAAGTCATACAGGAAGTAATGGGTTTCCTCAGTCTCAATGCATTTTGCAGCGCATTTTCAGCCACAATTAAATGAGCTCATATGCTAACGATATGCTAGCTAAATTAATACAGTGGTGGTCTAATCCACACGATTTCCTTTCCCTCCGGATGGAAATTAAAATGAGCTCTAGATCAGGATCTAAGTAAAAGAGCCTGGAAGAGTTAAGGTGGACCCCAACCATTAAGTTTTTTTGCATTTACGTCACAAGGGTTTGCATGACGGCTCCACGACTTCTCCATGGTGCAGCAGTGCATCAACAGGTCAAAGGGCGTGTGGAAGTGTGCGGTAAGGTTTTGCAAGTGTGTCAGCCAACACACTGTTATATGTTTATTATCATCACATGCCATCTGAAGTGTACTTTTCTCCAAAGAGCTCCGAAGATCAATCTCCAAGATGCATAACTCCACCCTCTTGGTGACCCGTGCCACTTCGTGTTCAATTAGCCTTGTATCGGCGTCTTTATACATGCTTAATAATCCATGTAAGGAAATCAAGAGGAGAAAGTTGAATCAGCTGGAAGCGCCAGAAATCGGTCCCCCTCTAGGACCGGGTGTCCCCGACTCAAAACAGAGCAACATGGTTTATATTGTGAAGTGCTGGGAGGATTGCCGTGACTTGTACATCAGGGAAACCAAACGGACACAGGCCACATGGATGGCACAACACGGAAATGCCAACACGTCAGGCCAGGAGTCCAAAGTCTACAGGCCGATGGCCACTCTTTCTAGGATGAGGAGGAACACAGGCTAGAACGGGGAGTGATAGAGGCCATCTATGTGAAGAGGGAACCACCATCCTTGAACCAGAGTGGGGCCTAAGAGTACATCTGTCACGGTTTCACAATGCTGTGACTGCAAATGTTCTTTCTTCCAATGTTCTTGGAATAGAATACGTTATCATCGCCTGTCCAGTCAATGGCCATTTCACATCTGAAACCATGGTTGGTTTTAATCCCTTAAGTTTACAGATTTGCTCCAGCCTATTGAATATCAGTGCTGTTCCATTCCTGATTCTTCGACTGTCCCCGGTCTACACATGGCCCGCGGTGTCCCATCGAGTCCAGTGCGCTCCGAAACTAATGGG
>OMLC01020642.1:11982-27779 GCA_900302585.1 Regalecus glesne | reverse complement strand
GGTTTCTGTGTTTGTGTGTGTGTGTGTGTGTGCTTGACAGACTGACAGATGCGAAAAGAAGGTGGACTGCTAATATGTAGCCTAGTCCATTGCATCCAATGTTTCTGTTGGTAATTCAAAATTTACTCGGAACACTGTTTTGTCACATTTTGACCTGCCCAAACCTGTGGTATCTTCTAGTAAGCTTACCTGAACCCACCTAAACCTGTGGATTGTGGGTCGACCCACGCATCACAGGTGGACACCCCTTCTAATTAGTGGGTTCAGCTATTACAGTGACATCCATTATTAATAGGTGCATGAATTCAAGCATACAGCCATGCAATCTCTGGAAAAACAGTGGCAGTAGAATAGTTTGTACTGAAGAGCTCTGTGTCAACTGTAAGTCTGTTATTGAGAAGTAGAAAAGTCTTGGAACAACAGCAGCTCAGCGGTGAAGCAGTAGGCCACCCAAGCTGATAAAACAGGTTTTCCAAGTGTTGAAGTGCATAGAAACTGTCTGTTCTTGGTAGATTCATTCATTGCCGAGTTCCAAACTACCCCTGGAGACGACATCAGTACACAAACTCTTTGATAGGAGCTTCATGAAGTGGATTTCCATGGCCAAAAAGCTGCACACAAGCCTAAGATTACCATGTGCATTGCCAAGTGTCAGTTTGGAGCGCTGTAAAGCACATCCCTATTTGGACTCTGGAGCAGTAGAAATGCATTCTCTGGAGTGATGAATCACGCTCCACCATCTGGCTGTCGAACAGACCAATTTTGCTTTAGATGATGCCAGGAAACTGTTGCCTGCCTAAATGCACTGTGCGAACGTTAAAGTTTTGTTGAGGATGAATAATGATGGTCTGGGGCTGTTTTTTATCATTTGGGCTACGCCCCTGCGTTCCAGTGAAGGGATATCTAGATACTAAAGCATACAGTGACATTCTAGATAACTGCATGCTGTCAACTTTTGGGCAACATTTTGGAGAATGCCTTGTGCCATTTCTGATTGACAATGCCCCCATGCACAAAGTGAGGTCCATAAATACATGGTTTGCAGAGTTTGGTGTGGAACAACTTGACTGACCTGCACAGAGCCCTGACCTCAACCCCATCCAACACATTCAGGAGGAATTGGAATGCTGACTCTGAACCAGGACTTTTCATGTCACTAATGCTTTTCATGTAGGAGAATGGAAGCAAATCGGTCCAAAGCTTTTCTAAAATCTATTGGAAAGCCTTCCCAGAAGGGTGGAGGCTGTTATAACCGCAAAGGGGGATCAACTCCAGTCCATATTATTGCTATAGTTTTTGGATTGAGATGTTCAAAAACCACATATTTGTGTGATGTTTAGGTGTCCATATACTTTTGGCCGTGTTGCCTATGTAGTATTGACTGCCCCAATTTGAAGCCTCATTAGTGAGTGACCACTGACTTGATTAGTTGATTAGAAGACAGCCCCAAGCCAGTTTTGCTGTAAATCTGGAATTGAACTGGACCTCGGTTAGAAGGGCGGTGGGAGAGAAATTAGCAAAACACAGCATAGCATGCAGATAAACTCTGCTTGGGGTTCATTTTAAACAATTTCCAACTATTTCATTTGGCTTCGTAGCACCATGCAAGGATTTTTTTTCATTTGATTTAATTTATTTATTTGGCTGACGGACAGCTAGAAGAAGCACATTTCAGATGTCCGGCATTACTCTTTTATAATCATTACTTATGCTGATTATTCTGAGGATAGATCAGCATTGTCTTTCTATCAGAAGAAGCTGATCAGGGTGGGTTCATATTTGATTTTGTCAAAAAATGATGGGCTGATATCACAAGGGTCTGAGTGTGATGTGGAATCTGGGATCAGTTGTGATTGGTCAGTATATTCTCGTAATATTTTCCTGATACCAGACCAATGAAATGGGAAGTAACAAAGAGGTCATGATTCCACTGAACATAAACATAAATCCATATGGCTAAATTAATGTCAAGAGGAGGCAAACCATATTTACTAGAATATTGGATCTTCTTTTATTCTGTTGATTGTTTCTACTTGAAGTGAATTTGGTGGTTCTTAATTGTTGTTAGTATGGAAGTAAATTTTATGTTTTCTCGTATTTGACATTTGCAGGTTAAAGTGAAGGGGCCACGTTACTGGGAACTTTCTATTGTCCTCAACAAAGGAACCCAACATCTCAAGTATGTAAGGACAGAAGGGACATGAATGTCATCTTTTGGGTTGTTTAAAAGGAAACTTGAATCTAAATGCTCAAACACAACCTGTAAATATGTCAGAAGTTCTGCTTTAAGCTTGAGATTCTCCCCACCCATACAGAATGATGGTTAATATTTTAATATCCTCAATGGCTTTTTTACCAAGTGCCAATATATTTAAGGATGGATTTAACTACATATTAGAGTCATTGGGTAATGAATTTAAACCAACTTGCACCACATCATCTCTCAAAAGTTTAACTGAAATATGTTGCTCCCCAAGTTTACATGTATGGTGTTGGAATTCTGTATTGTCAACCATGGGTACAAGTAGTAATTATAGAAATATTATTCATGTTCATTGACACTAATGAACTGTCTTTATTTAGTGTAATGTGGCCGTCATGCTTCTTTTCCCTCATTTCTATGTCACATAATCCATCCATCCATCGTCAACCACTTATCCGAAATCGGGTTGCGGGGAACTGGAGCCTATCTCGTAGGGTGAAAGGCAGGGTACACCCTGTATACGTCGCAAGTATATCACAGGGCAGAGCAGTTAGGGGAACAGTGTCTTGCTCAAGGACACCTCCACACGCTTCTCTGCAGGTGCGGGGATCGAACCTGCAACCTTCCGATTGCCAGTCGACCACTCTCCACTGAGCCATGCTGCCCCATTATGTCACATTATGTAACATTTATTTGTATAGCCATCACAATGCAGTCTTAGTGGGCTTAACAATCACAATTGCATTGTGTATAATGTACGACACCCCCTATTATGGGGCGGCATAGCTCAGTGGGTAGAGCGGTCGCCTGGCAATCGGAAAGTTGCAGGATCAATTCCCGGTCCTGCAAATAGCATGTTGAGGTGTCCTTGAGCAAGACACTGAACCCCTAACGGCTCCCTGAGCGCCATATGTTGGCAGCTCACTGCTCCTATACAATAGGTTGGGTCAAAAATGCAGAGAAATCCAAATTTCCCCACACAGTACTGATAAGGGAATCATTATTATTGTTATTATTATTATTAGTATTATTAGTATTATTATTCTTAGACCCTCAGTTCAGAGCTCTCCACACTTCTTTTTTAACTCTTGGGACAAAGGGGAGACTTGCAGATTGGATTGGAAGGTGCAGGATGGTACACTGCATATACATAGATAATCAACAAGGAGAGAGTAGGAAATTCATTGTACAAAAATATGGCCTTGCCAGAAAATGATGAAACAGACAAATTATCTAGTGAACATAAAATGGCCGGTGAAGGTAGAATTAAAAGTAGACACCAAAAATAATGATGTATGGGAGTTCATAACTCTGGAGACCAGTAGTTTGCGCCCCCCCACACACACACACTTTGCTCATCATATTATCTCTCTCTCTCTCTGTCTGCCTGTCAGGTCCATCTTGTCCAGAGATGGGGTGTTGTATGTAAAGCTTAGGGCAGGCCACCTGCCTTACAAAGATGACCCCCAGGGTTGGAAGAGCCTACTGCCCTCTACCGTCAACCAGCGTTCCTCTGAAGTCAGAACCTTCCAGGTATGCAGAAGGCTTAAAGCCTGATCTTTTTAGTTGCTTCATAGCGGCCAACATGCACTTATGTCATAAGATATTCCTTTATTAGTCCCACTGGGGGATAATTTCGGTGTTACAGCAGCAAGTGTAAAGCACAGTAAGAGAGATATCACATCTAGAAATAACGTGCAGCATAGACAAAAATCAACAGGGAAGAAATATGTACATTATATACAGTATGGACAGATAAAACAGATTGCCCTTATTGTTAATTATCCAGTATATTGTTGTTAGTTATTGCTGTACATGTTTTGGGGTTGTTCTATTGGGGGAGCAGTGCTGATTAAAGAGCCTGACTGCTGCAGGAAGAAAAGACCTGCGGAAACGCTCCTTCAAACACCTTGGATGCAGTGACCTATCACTGAAGGAACTCTCTAGCCTAGCAATGTAGTCCTGCATGGGGTGAGGACTATTGCCCATCATGGAGGACAGCTTAGCCATCATCCTCCCTTGTCCCACTACCTCCAGTGTTGAGGGGCATCCCACGACTACTCTACTCTGGCCCTTCTTATATAGTATCAGAGTCATATAGTCATAAGATTTTAGGGGAGGTGACTGATTTCAATCTTAGATAAGAAGGGATATTTTTCTAACAGGGAAGAGGTTGAATTATATTCATCTTTGTGGGAGAAATGTGTTCTGTGGCAGTTGAGCAAACTCAAAACTGCAAAATGCAAACTTAAAGTGTAATAAACAAAAAAGAAGTCACACTATAATAGCTTAGAAATCTGATATCGTATGTCTTCTATCACATCCTTTATAGGCCCATAAATCTATGACTATGTAGTTTTGTGTAGTTTACAATTTAAACAGCCTTCCGGGTCATCCCTGTGGAACTTATCGATTTTAATCTTTAGATACTCTCAGTCTGATCTCTCACCTTCCCCAGTTTAGGGAATCCACAATTTTGGTTCACAAAATTGGCTTATGGGTCATTGGTGCTTGCAGCCTCATGCCAAAAAACACAGCAAGCTTTCACTCGGTTGACATTTTTATTTTTCAATCTTTTTTTCCTTCCTTAAATTGTGATGTCTTGTTTTGTGATTCATTCATACATTTCAGTTTTGTTGTGTGAAGTAAGCCAAGGGCTAAAAAGCCATTTTTACATTGCAGCTTCAGCCAGAGTTCTTTTGGTAGCATAATCTTGCTACATATCAGCCCACAGGGCAATTGTTGATATTCTTAAATATGAACACATATCAATCTTCTGAAATTTACTTTGCGTTTGCATAGAATTATGGTTTCGGTGTGTGTTCATCCATTCTGTAAGCATGTGTGTGAAACATCCATGGTGAAAGCAAACTGATAACATTGGTGTGATTCAGTCAATATGACAATCTTGAAATCATTTTAAATTAATGTATTAAACAAGTTAGATATGTTAATTATGTTGAAGAAAGCTGCTGTAGAAAACGCTCAACAAGCTGTCAGAAACTGTAACACTTCATCATAGCTTTTCTTTACAAATGAGACTTTTATTTCATTATGTATTGTTGTCATTTGTGTGTGTCTGCAGCCTGAGGCCATTTCCACCTTCACCTCTGAACCTTCCCTGGTATCCTTTGCTGATTTCTTCTGTAAAACTTCAGACAAGGTGAAACAGGTGAGTTTGGAGCAGACGAGGGCTCAAGAAATAGATGTGAATTCGCTTTTGTTTTCTCCAATTTCTCCCAAAGTTTAGTCTTAATTCAGTTATCTTTAGGATTCTTTACTCTGAGAGCCATTACACTGCTTTTTACTAATTGTATCAAAGGCAGTGTGGGTTTAAGAGCCCCCACCCAATCTTTTGGCTGTCACTCAAAATGTACAGCTATAGCCCGAAGCCAGCTCCAACATCAGGAGGTAGGGGGGACACTGGCCTTTTGTAGTACTTGCATCAGGATCGTAAGCAGATCGGCGATTCAGGAATATTATGATATCCTCATTAAGTCTATGTTCCATTGCCTAATTGAAGATATATGTAAACTAATGGTCTAATGTAAGACTGGCCTCAAACCTGTGACCAGAAGTACTTTTAACATTTCAACACAAGTGCCAGTTCCGGCCTAGAAAAAAAATATTGTTGAATTGTGAAATTATAGGATTTTGCTTTTAATTGAGCTTTCGAATATTTAAATGAGGCATTGAGCCATGAAACACCTTGTGGCATCTTTGGATTTGTTAAGTTTGGAATGATAGGTTCATTTTTATGTATCATAATTAGTCCTCACTTTGTAGGGGTGAACTTAGTGTGGGGGATTAAGGCCAGATGCCCAGCCCGATCCCCTGTGGTGGGTTCAAACTGCAACATCTTGCTTGTCAGTTCCACAAGCATGCACTCTACTATTGAGCTACGATGGCCCCCTAGATTCGTTATTATCTGAATAAATAGATAAATACTTTTTTCCCAAAAAATATTTTGACCATTTTTTTGGTGTTATTTTGTTTTGGTGTTTTTTTTAGATGTAGATGTATAACTAGACAGGTAGACAATGCTGTGTTATAAAAAGATAGATTTCTGCAGATTCATAGCAAATTAAAAATAGTCTGTTATTCTTCTCGGAGGTTTAGATTAGATTCCATGGCTTGAAACGTGAATGATTTGAAATGCGTTTGAAGAGGGAAACCATGAAACAATATATTTCAAGGCTTAAAACCTCAGATGCCCAGGGAGGTTTCCAAGAAAGACCAAAGTTTTAATGAGATTAAATTCCTTGCAGAACTGATAACCTACCTCCAAGAAGTAGTGGCTGAAGGAGCAGAGTAGTTAAAAAAAGATAGTAGCACTTATTCTCTCTGCAAAAACAGTCCTAGAGTATACAAAATACAAGCATTGTGAGCACCAAAAATACAAGAATTGAGTCTTCCATGCAGGCCTTCCCTCCAAAATTGTATAGATTGTCCTTTGTGACCATCAGTTAATCATCTTGTCAATCACGTGAGTTCTATTTTGACAAAGCAGCAGTGGTTGCTCCTCTAGAGCACAGGTTAATTGAATGGATGATACAGAGACCTTTTTTTTCTCCAGACCCAACCATGAAATGAAAACAAAATTGTCATTTCACACCATCAAATCCTGTTATTGAAGTCAGGGACTAAGTTTTTAGATTTCACTGATTTTTATCTATCTGCCTGTCAGTGTTGTATTCTCTTTTGGTTACCTCTATTTTCTCCGTCTCCCATCTGTCTCTCAATGTAATCTCAGTTGCTTTGTTTGTCTTAAAATATGGATGTGGTAAACCTGTATTGCTTGACAATCAATTACTTGCCCTGTTTGTATCTGGTTTTTAATTTGGCATGAAATGCCTTTACATTTGTCTCCCTGTGTCTCTCAATGTCCATCTTACTCTGTTCATTAAAGTCTGTCTGTATGTATTAATGTATTTGTGCCTGTCTCTATTCCTTTCTCTGACTTTAACATGTCTCTTCATGCTTAACTGAATTAACAAGCCTCAGTCTTTCTTCCCGAGTCCCACCATTCAAACAGATGTTCTCTCATTTATGTATATGTACACATTCAAGTGTGTTGCATAAGCTTGTGTGATTCTTCATTCTTTGTTGTATTAGGCCTTGGTAACATTTACATTACATCTGTCTGCTTGTCTAGCGGTCATACATCTGCTGTCTGTGTTGATGAAGGAATAGATGACTAAATTGATCGATTCTGTCTTTCTATGTGTGGTTTGTCCAGAGAGATGACACCCAGACATTGTTTTCAGCCATGCTGTATGAGTGTGTGACCCAAGAGAATCCGGAGATGCTGCCCACATACATAGCTATTGACCAGGTAACTTACAAACATGGAGTCTTACTATACATGAATGGTCTAATTTTACATGTCACACTTAGTACTCACATTGTGTGGAGGGAGAGAAACAAAGATGGAGTTTGCGCCAGATGGCCTTCCTGACGCTCTATGGTGGGTTCGAACCCACGTCTCACTTGTCTGTTTCTAAAGGACGCGCTCCACCCCTGAGCTACCACGGCCCCAGACTCTGACTATACATGGGATCCATTATTATAAGCTTGACAGAATGGAATTAATTCAATTCATGTCATTTGTTTTTTATATCTAAACCATTGTTTTACCAGTGCACATTACAGAAATATAGACATTGGTTAATCTGCATGTATCTCCCAGGTGGTGCGTGCTCTGCATAGGGCACATTTTTCTCAGACCTTCGCCTTGTGGCAAATGCGCTTGGTGCTGGAGCTGTGTGAGAGCAGAGTGCATCAGGGGCAAGCCGGTGGCACCCGGGCTCAAAGCAGAGGTGCCCTCCTCAGTTCTGAATTCCTTCCGGTCATGAAGAACACAGCAGATGTTGCGCTGGACAACTGGCTCAGAGGTGAGAAAGCAACACAAATTCTCGTGTTTTGGCTGGACGGTTGAATGGAGGGATAGTTTAAATTCATGAGTGACATAGCACCTCCATCCTGGTCAAGTAAGCAAGTAAATTTATTTATATATAGCACTTTTGAAAACACACTGTTACAAAGTTTACATACAAATAAGAGTAAATAGATAACATGTATAAGATGAGAATTTAACAACGGAAAGAAACAGGTCAAGCTAAAAAACACCAAAAACGGGTCTATAAAAAGGCCTCCCTAAAAAGATAGGTTTGAAATTGCTTAAAACAGTCCAAAGACTCTGCAAATCTAATGGATTGGGGAAGATTATTCTAGGCCATGTGTTCTTATTTAGGCCATGGTTATGGTATTTTACAACATAAGTCTGCCAACTGAAATATGTCCTGAAATAGCTATAATTGTATATAAGCATGATGGTGAAAGATGAATGCTGGGATAGGCTCCATCATGACTAAGCAACCCGAATTTGGAAAAGCCGTTGACAATGGATTGATGGATGAATGGGCTTTATGGGTTGTGGAGATGTAATGTATGTGGTATAGTGTATGGGCAATGTAGCATATAAGGAATATGGCATACTGTATAATAATAAACGTATATAGGGACAATATATATTGATGAACATCCTCAGGTCATAAGACTACTGAATAAGTAACACACAAACACAAGTGCAACTTTTCTATCTTTGTCATATCTGTTTACCACCTGTGTATTGTCTTTTGATTACTAATCGTATATGCACCCATTATTTCTTTTTATACTTCAATTATTGGTTTCCATTCTTACCTTTACTTATTCTATACCGTATTCTGCCGTGAAGGTTGGGCCATGACCTTTATTTAGGACCTTTATAAGGTGGGGATACTTGCAGTCAGCTCAGACTGAAGATGTCACCTGTATTAGTGATGAAATGTTCCTGAATAAAACTTCTCATTCAGATGAACTGATGAACCTTTTTTTGTGAAGCCATTTACTGGAGATTTAATGCCAATGTGTACTGTTCACAGAGGATTGGGGAATTGTTCCAATCACAGGATTGTAGAATGACTCTTATCCCCCCCGTATCAAGGATGGTTGTTCCCTTGTCACAGGGTTGGCCTCTTTGACTCCCCATTCAAGTCGGTGTTGAGAAATTTTCCAATATTTCTTTCAATAAACACTGTAATCAGATGAACTCATTCAACTCTTTGTGATTACTACAACATGTATCGAGTCTAACGCTTATGAGTCTTTTATGGTGGGGATATGTTCTAACCTATCCCCAGAGTAGAACACACACCTGTGAACATGCATTTATGCATTAACTTGCAAGTTTGCTATCCTGTTTGTTTAACATGTTTTGCCTCTCTTTTACCTTTTTCTCCTATTGCTTTTTAACCATTCTCACTCTCATCTGCACATGTTCTCCTTTCCTGCTCATGCAGTGTTTCTCTCACACATGCATGCACCCAAACCCACACAATCACCCATACATATTTGCGCAGACAATCCCAGAGAGAGGCGTGGGAATCGGGTGAGGTAGTCGGACCAAATCACACACACACTGAAAACAGGATGTCAACCTTTGCGTAGAAGGCTTGTGAACACCAGCAGACATTTCAAGGGAAAATTATAACAGAATAAAATAAAGCCTTTCATTACTGCCTGAGTTCCATATAATGTCATGTGAGATGTTTTGATCTTTGTTTAGATATCCTGCTTCTTCTTTGTGGCAGCTTTGTGTGGGATCTGCCTCGTTCACAAGTCAATGTGCTGTTGTATGTGACTAGGTTGATAGTAGTCGCGTAAGAGATTGATGGGGTGGCATGGCTCATTGGATAGAGGGGTTGTCTGGTGATCTGAAAATTACAGGTTTGCGCCCTGCATCTGCAGAGAAGCATGTCGAGGTGTCTTTGAGCAAGACACTGTTCCCCTAACGCCTCTGCCATGTGATAGATTGTCGACCTATACAGGGTATGTCTCCACCTTTCGCCCAATGAGGACTGACCTAGGCTCCAGTTCCCGATCTGATTTCAGATAAGTGGTTGACATTGGATGGATGGATTAAGATTGATACCCGTTGAGTATAAATATGAACAGGAGTTGGTGGGTATTATGGATTGAAATAAACAACTCGGTAGCTCGGTGGATAGAGCACACGCTTTAGGGATTGACAAGCCAGAGCAAGTGAGGTTGAACCCACTACAGGGCATTAGGAAGGGCAGATCGCCTTAATACCCACGTTCCATCTAAGTTCATGTACACCCCCACAACATGGGGAATAATCTTGACATGTAAAACGGACCTCTCTCGCTGATCAAAGCAAAGAATCCCACCCCTATTTCTGCATTCAGAAACTGAGTCCTCGGCAAGCTGGGCAACAATTGTAGAAAAGAAAACATTTGTGGAGTAGGTTAGAAATGACAAATGTCTCCAAACATGCTTCACATCAACTAAATTTATTATTAAAAAAATTCTGTCTTGCTTTTTAATTTTTGTCGGTTCACATTGCTGAATAGCAGAGGGTACAATTTGAGAAGAATCACAAGTAGCACCTTTACAGTTTGGCCAAATTGCCAGAAAATTCAGATACAAAGTTGTGTAACTTGCATTAGAATATATGGACAGAAATATTTAATTATTCAGTCTCGCTGTCAACCACTCAACATGAGATCTGCTACCGTTAATCCCGTAAGGGAGTTCAAGTGTGATGTACACTCGCCACAATACACACCACTTGTGTGCAAATTTGAAGCAACTACAAACAGACATAAACTATAACTATAAACTCATTACTGGTATACAAGCATGACACTAAATGATGTGTTTAACTACGCTTATCATACAAGTGATAGTGGCGCAGTCATAATAATAGATAAATGCCTAACACCAGTTAACCCAAAGATAACAAAACATCAATCTTGTTGCACACAATCGTAACGCACAATACTGCAACACACGTTAGAGATAACACACTCGACACACAAGATGATGATAACACTGGCTACTATAAAAGGTTAAAATGAACTTATTTCCTGTATTTTTCCTTCTCCAGACAACATATCGGTGCTGAGGGCTTACATGAGGGGCGAGGACACCCGCTCCACCATGCTGGCATGCTTCCTGGTTTACCACTCTGTTCCTTGTCTCAGGAAAAAACACAGTGAGATCAAAGGTAAACATAAGCATGCATGCATACATGCACATAAAAATGACGAGATAAGTTTATGCACATACGAATATGATCTTGATATATTTGGTCCATTTTATACATAAAACCGTACAACATAAGGGCATACATGTTTGACACCAGTGAGAGTGAGGAGCTTCAATTTTTCACACTGCTTCTCTTGTTTTAGTCATGCTACCTTTTACAAAGTAATATCTGAGTAAAGTTTTGTCTTGATGGAGCATCTCTCTCACTCTCATTCTCTCTCAGGGAGCAGATCATTTGGGGATTTGTTATTGAGTTGCAGTCAACTGGGTATTCCTCTCAGAGACCTGCTCAGACTGACTCCAGTGTTGCTGGGCACAGGGTCTGGACCACATACCCTGCTGGGTTTTCCTCAGCATGTGCACTGATTCAGCAGGCCAGTACCAGAACCAGCCATCCGGTTAGAAACCAAGTAAAGATGCAATTTTTTTTAACATCGCGTTTACACACATATTAACATTTTTCTAATTAAAGCCAGAGATGACCTAGTGGATCACCTTTCCTTGCTAGCTGTAGCAGCAAAGGTTGTTGCAGCAACAGGTGATACACAATCACATATACTTTTTGTATAAATTCCATATCACCCTGGTCTACTCCTGTACTGCTGCTATACCTCCAAGAGAAATTATCTAGAAAAATTATTTTCCCCTTTTTTGGTGTTCAGATGATATAAAACCTGTATATGAGAGTAGTATGAAAGATTAAAATAATGTTGTTAGAATATACATGCCTAGAACAACCAGGACTGTTTAGTGTGCATTTGAGTACTAAAGTGGCACTAGTGACTCAGTAGATGGTGGATCACATCTTCTGTGTGTACTGTTTCCATGTTGACTGCTCAAGAGTCATTGCTGACTTTGTGCTTTGGGTCACTTGTTTCTCAAGTTCTTTGATCTGTGAATGAATGATAAGATTTTCAGGCACGTAAGGATCTTTAGTCAAGCCAACAAAGTCTGGTATAGAAGGTCACCTGATACATGCTTAGGTATTGGTAACAGATACTGATATTAATTGAAATTATTTTCCGAATCCTGGGCTTGGCCTTGATTTTTTTTAAATTTAATTTTATTTAGTTTTTTTAGTTTTTGTTTTTTTTAAAGAGGCAATACCAACAACAAAACAAAACCATTTGTTACAAAACTGTCCTGCATATGAGTACTGCATCCTTTGCAATTCATCCAACAGCATAATGTATCGGGTACTTTCAGCTAACTCGTCTGATTTGTCAGAAATGTATTTCGACGAAGATAAATTCCATTGCTGGTTTGTTATTGGTTAGGATTAATGTTACATCATGTCTAAATCCACTACTGTGGAAATGCTAAGGGGATACTCATTTGTTTCTGTTGGACAAACCTTTCCTCGGTTGTTACCCAGGTTTTGACAAGAAAAAAAGACAAACTGTTCAGCATCCCAGATCTCTGATTTATGACCTAGACTGGCTCATTTCTAACTTGAGGTTGGGTTCAGAATAAGCCATGGGTTTTTCACTTGGGGTTTCCCACATCAATGCAAGCCACTAGTCTTTCATTAGATCTTTAGTGATGAGCCAGAGTCCTAGCCATGCAAACCAGGTCTCTCCACAAGTTAACCATGTTGTAAACCACCTTTCATTTGAGAGATTTCATGAAAGGTTGGACTGTCCAAAAATGGTCTGATCTTAAAGCAAGAGGAGCTACCTAGTGAAGGAGCAATGTGGCAGAATTATAAATGGGGATTGTAGCAGAGACGCATTCCATCTGACATCACGGAGGGATTTCTATGACAATAGTTGACACTGGCTTGTGCTCTGTGATGGCACCGTGTGACTCATTTTGCTTCCCCAACACAACTAACTACCATTCACAACTACTGCCGTTGTGGTTTTAAGCTGTGTTGCATAGCGACCCAGCTACAGAATCCTCATTGATCAGTATCCAAACTGATTGGACCATCCATTCTTTCTCAGGTTTACTTTTTTGAAATGATCTCAATGAGAGGGAGGCCAGAGCCCATCTCAACAAAGATTGGTGAGATTCAGTGAACTAAGGAGCTTACTCGGCTCAAATGACAACATCAAATTTTCTTTTTCTTGGACCTTTGAGGGGAAAAAACCATTATTTGCTTCAGTCCTATACCATGGAACATTACCATGGTAGCCCTTATTGCCCAATGTCACAAGGTCATTATTACATCATTTTAATTGTTATCGCTCAGCGCCAGCAAGCATCTTCTGTGGCCTTTGAAGATGAGCTGTATGCTATGGCCATCTTACTAAGACTATAGAACGTTTTAATCCTGATTTAACTTATTTACAAAGGGGTAAGAACAGAATTGAATTTATCGAAAAAAACAGTTAAACTTCTAGATAAAAAAAAGCTCGTTTGTTTCAGTACCCTTGGAGAAAAAGAGGGGGTCCACTTGCCTGGCCATGATATCTCTGTGGTGAGGACTTCATCTGAGCGTTTATCTTGATAAAGTTCTTTATTGTTTTTTTTTAAGGGAATGCTTCTCTAATGACTTAAATGACCTAGGTAATGATTAGCATGTGGAAAAAGAGAATGGCACCAAAACGCTAGATATTCTCTGACCGTCTTCTCAGGTCTGTGACCCACCTTCAGACTCAACAGCAGACTGCCAATTGTACATAGGAGATTCTGTCCTGACTTGTTAAAACCGAAGTGATCTGTGATAAGAAACCATCAGTGTGGCTGAGAGAAAATATCCATTTTTGGTCCAACTATTGAGTTATTACAGATTTTGCAATCACGGAACATGTGGGATCAGTCTTAAAGCTCTCTGGTTGTGGCCATTGCTTTTATAAACCCATAACCTTGCTCTCATTTTTTGCAGCATACAGCTTCAGTTATATCAGCGGTCAAACAACACAAGTGTATCGTCCAAACAAGTCATCTGCTGGCTGTTCAAAAGTGTTTCAAAAGGAAACGAGGTTGAAATGTCAGATGGGAAAAATCAGCGACCCATGAGGTCATCCAGGAGACTGTCGTCTGTGACATCAAGTACTCCTGTTTCTTTGTATCGGTTTCTTCAAAAGAACAGGACTGGACTGAGGAAAGATATCGAATATCACTGCAAAACTCATCTGAGTGTAGATTATAATGTACAATGTTTTTACTTGTGTTTGTACTCCAGATTTGCCATTGATTATAACAGAATAAACCAAATGGCTGTTTTCTATTGTGTATTGTCATCGATAACTGCAACAAAGTCCATGCACCTCTGACAACGTGTGCTCTGAAATGATGGACAAATGGGTGAAAACCCTACTTTTTCATACTGACCTTTCCTCAGAACTTTCTTGACACGTTCGGGGTTTGCTTACCACTTACTCACGTAGCATGGTTTATGTAGTGGGAGGCTTAGAGGATTCAAATCACCTCTGGTTAATTCAAAGCTATTGTTTCAGCTCTTTTTACACATTAGCTTTTGGAGTCTGATCTCCATCTGCAAACAGTTTGCCCTGTGTATTATGGAACGTGTGTGTGTGTGTGTGTGTGTGTGTCTAAGGACTGTCTCAGTTTGTGCAGTACGTATGAAGGTGTGTGTGTAGGCCTCTAAGAATATGGATCCCATATTTGCTACATCCCCTGGACGTAGTGGGTGCGTGGGCTGCTAGATGTTAGCCTGTGGAATGCTTGGAGCTTTGGTGGAGTTCTTGCTAACCAACAGTTCAGAGAGCATTCCGCAACAAATGAAAAACATCCAACATGCCCTTTTCACAGAGCCAGTAGAGTTGGAGCAAGTATTCTGATTTAACTCAGGATTTTCAGACAGTGTGGTGTGTTTGAATTGCATCCCATGGGAAACATTTGTGCATTTCTTCATGAAAATAAATTTCATGAATTTCTTCTGGAGAGAAAGGGAATCATTTGGCTGAACATTCCTAAAGGGAACACAGCGTAATTCCGCTTCCTGTCTTGACATCATTAAAATGCTATGGTAGCAGACTTGTGTAGAACAAATCAGATGGACACAATGTACCAGGTAGTGTCTTTTAGTTCTAATTCTACAACATTCCTCAGACCAAGGAAAACTTCTGCTTTGGGAGAACACCACTCTTTGTTGCACCTCATTTAACTGATTCTGATGACTTAACATTCACAGATCATTGTGGTGTCTGTTGAGAAAAATCCATCCATCCATCCATTGTCAACCGCTTATCCGAAATCGGGTCGCGGGGGAACTGGAGCCTATCTCCGTTCTCATTGGGCGAAAGGCGGGGTACACCCTGTATAGGTCACCAGTCTATCACAGGGCAGAGCATTTAGGGGAACAGTGTCTTGCTCAAGGACACCTCGACACGCTTCTCTGCAGGACCGGGGATCGAACCTGCAACCTTGCGAGAAAAATCCACTTGATAATTACACAATATTTGGACACGACGTGTCAAATAGAAATTTCATTTAAAAGCTTCTCTCAAACTTTCTCAGAATGTTTAAAGCTACATCCAGTAGAAGAGGAAACTTTATTTAATTGTCATTG
>OMLC01020590.1:12733-60625 GCA_900302585.1 Regalecus glesne | reverse complement strand
CCCCCCCCCCCCCTCAATAATAATAGTCTCACCATTTTGTGGCTGACCCACAACCCCCTCACTGCCAATTTGCATAAATCACAGCAGAGATCTGACAGTCACGAGGCAGTGAAGGCAGGGCGATGCCCAGCCCCCCGTGCAGAAACCAGGCCACCAAGCCAGAGAATGGGAGGCCTGCCTGCCTGCCAGAGTGACAAATGTGTCCAGAGCTCACTCGAACTGCCTCCTCTTGTTTGTGTGCTTGCGTGCATGTGTTCATCCTTCCGCACACGTGTATTGTGCACCGTTTGCACGTGTTAGCATGTGGCTCCAGTGGCAAATAAAGACAAACAAAGGGGAAGTTGCTTAAGGGCTCAAAATGACGCAAGATAAGGACTAGCTTTTTGACATGCTTGGCCTCGATTCAGGTAGCAGAAGCAGTGACAACTTCAAGCACATACAGAGATGTATGACTGTCTGCTGAACTGCATGATAACATACTAGGGTTCTGTAATCACGTCATTAGAAATGAGACGGAGAGATGCTTTCAAGTGCCATGAACTGTGACGGCTCGCTGGTTGAAGAGACACACATCCACGAGGACTGTTTCCCCCGCGAATCTCAAGTGCCTCCAACTCATCTGTGTTTTGGGATTTCATTTTCTTAAATGGGAACTCTAAAGCACATAAAGAGGCTCTGAAATGGGGAAAAGCTTTGTTTTTCTCATTAGAATTATTCCTAACCTTGTTGTTTTTTCATTGGTGGTCATAGAGATATCAAGATAACATCACATGGGTAGATTGTGTTTCTCTTTCAATGTGCTCCTAATTTAGTGAAAATTACTCGTATGGATTCATCATACATATGTGCATCATATGTAAGGGCAAGTATTTCACCTAATAATACATCAGATGTCAAACTGGATTACTCCAACTTTCACCATGATGGTGAACAACAATTTCCAAACATAACACTTGTATCAAAATGCCCAGCGAAGCTAAAGTGCCACATTTTGTGTGTTAAATGAGAGTGTAAGTGCTGAAGGAGCCACATTCTGGGTCTCTGCAAAGCTCCAGAGCCTCTCTCCCGTCTCTCCAATTAGATATGAGCAGAGGCTTACTGTAGTGTAAGGCCGATCTAAAGTGACAGACAGAAAACAACATGGCGGGGATCGAGGGGCTGGAAGAGTCAACCAGAGCATAACAGACCAGTCATTACCCAGAGCACACCAGTGACACTCAGTGTTCTCTCTCAGTGAATGTCAGGCTACAAATACAACATCCAGTGGTTTGTTGTGGCTATTTATATCATGAAGCCATGGACTATAATTCAATGGATACAACTCAGTTCCATGAGAGCAGCCATTAAACAGAAAATGACACATTTCTCAGTAACAGGAATTCCACCAGATCCCATAAACACACTTTTGATTCAAGTCTGGGGAACTGATAATTTGGACATTTCAGCGAAACCAGCTTCAATCCCCACCCCCTCATCCTCCCTACCATATACGCACGCACACCCACACACAGGTACAGAAATGTTTCTGCATAGGATTCCCTGGGCATTAGTCGCTGCATAGATTATGCTGTGATGACTGCGTGCCCTGTACCGACACTGCAGCTGTTTACACATCCCCCACTGAGAGCCATTCACACTGCAACATCCAACCCTCAGGTTATGTAACGCTACCTCTAAATGCATATATGTCCAATAAGGGAAGAGGGACGAAAAATAAAGAAATACATGCACACATCTCAAGCTGTGTGCCTTGGCTGAATGGTGATGCTCTTAAGACATATCTTCCACTTTGACATGGTTGTTGTAGCTGTGATTTAGCATGTTACATGTGAACTCTGCATAGGCAAACAGAGATGTTGGTCTTTACAATATACCTCTACCAGCACGTGTAGAGAAACACACTTCGTCTGAGGCTGGTATGTTTGATGATATTCTTTGCAGATGTGTTTTCCTCCTTAGTACTATGAGCATAGCAGCTGGTGTTCAGTTTGTATTAGTGTTAGGATTAAAGAAGTTAGTCAGCATTTAATTAGTAAAGCATATATTAACTGTGAATGCAGTAGCTGGTCTTATCATTGCCTCCCTACACCCACTCCAATGCTGCTCATATTTAGACCTGCACTCTTACTTTTATACAGCATGGCTCAGGAGGTAGAACAGGTCATCTAGAAGGTTGCTGGTTCAATTCCTGGCTCCCTCAGAAAACTTGAAGCGTCCTTGAGCAAGATACTGAATCCGTAACTGCTGGGCACAGCTGCCTACTGCTCCTACACAACAGGATGCATTAAAACCAGAGGACAAATGTCATTGTAAGAATTCGATGACCTAATAAAGTGGCTTTCCTTTCCTCCTATGTGTTGACTTTTCATACTGGTATTTAGGATTTTACAACAGGCTACAGGCATGGACTCAAGTCCATGAATCCTGGGAAGGCGTCCAGTCCTTTACCTGTGCCCCCATCCACATGGTTAGTGGCTTCGTCAGAAAGGGCATCTGACGTAAATTATCCCAAGTCCTCGTGCAGCTTGACACAAACATATCGGATCTTTCGAGGCTCCATATGGGATCAGTCAAGGCCCAGTTTGATGACTGCCATTGGTTCTGTACAGTCACAGAGTACCAACGGAAACTGTAGAACCTGCTGTGGCGACCCCTGAAAAAAGAGAAAAAGCCCAAAGAAGAGGACTATTTAGCTTTTGACATCCAACCGTGTAATTCATTGATACTTCTGTTGTATGTATCTGTCTATAAGCTAAGTGTAATCAAAAACAATGTACCTTATAGGGCTGAGCCGTTATAACCTGCAATGGCCCAGGTTCAAATCAGACCTGGGCCCTATGTTGCATGGGACCCCCCAAAACAATCCGATCAAATAAAGGCAGAAAAAAAATCTAATGAAAAAAAAACAACACAGCAACAACGTACCAAGTTAAATTCCTTGTATGGAATCTTACATGACCAATAAAATCTGACTTGATAAATGGAAGTTAGCATGACTGAGGTTGCTTTGATGGTTGTAACTTTGTCGGTTAAGGTGGTAGGCATGAGTTTTTCATATCTACCACCTTAACGCCAACCTTACTTACCCAAGATATCAGGGAGATGTAAGGAAGATGTAAAGCAGATTATAGTTAACTCTTAAGATCGCTAATGCTAATAGTCCATTTAAAGCAATAGCTAACTTACAAAAATATGAATCATGAAACTTGAAACATCATAGCCGGTTATTCTGATGGTTAGTGAGAGGTAGAACCTTTCTAGGATGAATGATGCTGTGCACAGGGTTTAAAAATGGCAGCCAAGAACAGTGGGTGCAGAAAGTTTGAAGAGGAAAGAAAGTTGTCACTGCCACCAAACAAAGATGTCAGAAGAAGCTTTTAAATGGCATTTATTAACAGATACTTCAATGTCAATAGATGAAACCTGACTTAAGCCATTCTTTTTTTTTATTTGGGGCAGAGGAGATACTGATGTAGTACCAAGGACAATTTGGAATTAATTTGGAATCGATCTCTGGGACTCCGAGTGTCAAAACATCACTACAATTACCAGTGCTCATACTGTGAGTGTCAGTAAGTTTTAAAAAAGTAGCCATCTTCAGGACTTTAGTTTAAAGAAAGACCCGAAGACAGGGACACAGCTGAGCTGAGCTTTCTGAAAGTGGCTGTGCAGCAGGATGGCTCGGGGATACTGAAATGCACCATTTAGTCATCTTGAAGTGTTGTGGGATGATCTATAAAACTGAGGGGGGAAAATAAACCATGGTGAAATGTTCTCAATCAATACCAACAATATGACCATAGCACACTCGGTGGTGAAATATTGTAATTAGGTGAGTCCGTGAATGGTGCTGCTTGTGAGGTGTACCTGTGTATTATAGCCTAGAAGGTGTAGCTTGGCATTAATGGGAAGGCCCTACCTGTCAGTAACCATTAGAATAACCATTAATTCTGGTGTGCTAGTGATTGGTCTCTTCCAACATGGCATCAAGAGACAAATTCTTTATGAAGAACCTGAACTTAATGATACTATATAACCACTTCTACTATGAGAAGCTTGAATACTAAATTCATAAGCCTACATGCCATCAGCTTTGCAAATAAAACCTAAATCTTTCACACTTTTCTTCTCCACTAATCATTGATATGCATTATCAGTATGCATTGGTGTGCATACTAATAACACAGTCATAATTTAAATTAAACACTAAAAATAAGGAAAATAATAAAATCATTAAAAACAATATTCGGCATATAAAAATAATTTCAAGGCAAGGCTAACTAGCCAGTCTAAGAAGTGATGGATGTGCATGCATAATGGGCCATCAAAGTTGACAACCTTGAATAAATGCAGTAGATGACAAAAAGATATGGAGCGGTTTCATTCATAAAATCAGTCTCAGTGGAAAACTCTACCACCAGAATGATATGCTTTGCCAGAACACCGCCAACTGGCGTCTCAGTAGAGAAAGTGTTGTGAGTTGGATGCTGACATTTGGACACAGAGCTTAGGGGGAAAAGGGCAGGATATTGCATCCGACTATGTTTGGCCGATAACAGTCAGAGAACTAAACAACTTTCCCAAATCCATAAACCCAGACTGCGGTAAATTGATTCATTAATCATATTATAATTTTCTAGTTTACAGACTACCGAAAACACTTAACAATGTATCCTCACATTTACCAAGCAGGAACATGGAAGATTAAGGTGGGATGCCCTTTCCTGATACCCCAGTGGAATTGAACCCATAACACCTGACATGCAGGCACACACTCCACTGCTGAGCTACCACAACCCCAAATATATGAAGTGTAACCTGGTAAAATACTAACTGTATTTTACACTGCTTATATTTTGCATTTATTGTTTAGACTTTACTTTTTCATAGCTGATATGTTATATTTCTCCTATCTTTTCTTGTATGAAGGGTGAGCACAGTAGCTCAGTGATAGAGCGCACTTTGGCAACTGATGAGCCAGAAATTGTGGGTTCGAATCCACCACAGGCTATCAGGAAGGGCATCCACCCCTAATCCCCCACACTCCATCTAAGTCTGAGGTTTATACTCCCTAATATATATCTTCCCACCGATTCAGTCTTGTGAAGCCTAAATATTATTGTGACTAATAAGTAATTTCAATTTTAAGGAGTGCAATGAGAGAATAAAAATGAGTATGCCATATGCAACATCTCACCCTGGGTGCCCTCCACCAATCAGGTAGAAATGTTTAGCTGTGGTCTGACAATCCCACACTTCAAAAGCACTTTTGATGTTTCCCTTCTGTTTTTCCAGGTCACTCACGCATCAGTGGTCTTGTGAAAAACACAGACTCCGAGACAATATTAGAAACGATGCCCGTAGGTGGTTCTTTGATGCTAAACGCCAGAGCCAATTGGCCAGGCAGCCCATTGATAGTGTGGTCCTCTCCCCACTAGCTTGGATGAATCTAGTCTTCAATTGGACATAGGGAATAGGAAACAGCTTTTTACTCCAACTCATGTCAGAAATGATGTCAACTCTTAATATTGTAGTCTGGCCTTTGATAGAGGCTGGTGAATGACAGACCAGATAGCATTCAGTAGACAAGTAACCCAGAGCAACATAACCAACTCATAATGTGCGTGTACGTGTGTGAACACTGCCAAACCCGGGGCGGTCCCGGTGCTTTAGACTGCTGAAGAATGCAGGCTAATGCATAATCGTGATGACATGTGCTCTTCCCACTGCTTATATAAACAGCACTGATTGAAAAACCAATAACATACTGAAGAAAGAAACGTTACCCAGGCTCCTTGAAAAGTACCAGAGAAATTGTGGTGTTCAGAGAAACGCGTTACTCTAACTCAAAATTAAACTTGTCTGAGATGGTTGCCAATCATCCACTCGTAGCATTTTTTTAAAACTTCGTTGGATTGGGATTTATGCAAACTCTGCATCAGATGTCTAAACTCTGGGCTGAATTTCAATGGGAATAAACCTAACCCCTGGGACTCTAATCATAGCTGTTGCTTCTGGAATAGCTACGCCGGCAGGCATGAAATCATGCAAATGTTAGGGGAGCCATTCTTTTTATGCCACTACTCCAACAGAAACTTGGTGAGGGAGTTTCTCACAGAAGAAAACTCTTCCCTTGTGTATGATAAAGATCCTGAAATAATTTTGATGGACAAATTAGATCTCAGTCTGTGAAAACAACTGCTGCTGCATTTCTGAAACTTTAAGTGTTTAAGAGACACACGCAGAGGCTATGCTAGCATGTTGTGACAGCGACTGCACACTTTTACGATGCATGCATAACAAATTCAAACGCTATCATCTGAACGACACTATGATGTGGCTAAAAGGCCTTCAAACGTTGATTAGCTCCTTCTAGCTCATAAAAGTAAAAAATATCTGACCTTGAAAGATATGTTGATGTCGAGGTAATGTCAGCTGATTCTTGAAGTGGGTTTTTAAGGTTTCCAGCCAGTATCATTAAACTGATGAATAAGTGGTTGCGTGTTAAACTTTCCTGAACCACTCTGTGTGCTCTTACTGATATCCATATTTCATAAGCACTTCTCACTTCTCATCTGCTCTCCTCTACTCTAGCTCTTTCTTCATGACAGTGCAGTTGACTGCACACCAAGGCACAGCTTAAAATTCAGGGTTCGCCTTGATTATTGATGGGCATCTAAACAGGATGTCTAATCCGTCTACGACTTGAAATACTGACACAAGGTGAAACCATCCTTCATGCGATGAAATTGGAGGATATCGTGTTTTATGCGGTTGTAGAGGCAGCTTCCCTTGGACACTTTGTACATTCACTTCAGACCTCAACAATTCAAGCTTAAACAAATAAAGCAAGAAATCAATCTATCAACCATAGATTGCAGGGTTAAATGTGCTTGTTCTAGTCCTATGGTTTACTCTCAGGTTATTGTGTTGTACAGAAGAAACAAAGGACATTCTCTTCTCCATGGTTTGATCCACCCTCAAACCATATCATGCTGGAGAGGGAGAAATACAAATACAGTGTGCACACTTCCTTATCATCTATCACGTCCCTTATTGAGGATGTGATGGACTTGGGCTAGCCCGACAGGCTCTCAGGTCAGATTCTGATGTACTTATCAACTGTGGAGACAGTGGAGGACGTGTTGTGTGCACCAATGTGGTCAGTGACACCATCTCTGACAGAGGTAAGGTCAGAGCCTATTGATTTTTAACACAGCTCAATGTGTTAGCAGGCTGCTCAGTGCAAAGCGTTCCCCTGCAGAAACAGCAGGTAAAACATGCATGGCCACTGCTCAGTAATAATGGCCGCTATGCTTCTTTCATGTCAGTATGCAACAGCGAAAAGCAATACAGTGGAGCTCTATACTATGATGGGCTTTCCACCTGGATGCTTTCATCTATTTTATCTCTGAGATCAGCAATCACCCTGGGGCAGAGAAGGCTGGAAACATAGAGGGAGGGAGGGGTTAACAATGTCTTGGTCATAAAGAAGAGAAGGCAGGTTGTACCATTTGTGTGCTCAACGCCATAGTTGTGAGGAGGGAGGGTAGGACATGGAGGCTTTAATGTGAAGAGTGGAATTATATATCCGTTTTATCACGCTCCCCCCAACCAGCATCATTTCACAAAGAGAGTGACAGAGAGCCAACGCAAAGCTAATTCCACTGCTGTCACATTCTATCGTCACTTACCTCGCAAATGAGCAGCAGTAATGACACTTGCCTGATGGCCCATGCTCAGACACATTTGCCAGGGTAGTGTTTGATAGAAATCAATCCACAGTGATATGTTGGAAATGAAATGGCGAGGTGATTTTACAAGGATGGGTGTCGTTCAGAGGGCTCAGTCTCCGAGGAGCTCCATTTTAGCTTTCAAAGTCCATTCTCACTGAAACCATAGCCTGAATCTTCAGGCCTTTATAATGCCTGGCACTGAAATCCAGAATTGACATTTGAGTGTTATCTAAAAGACTAAGGAGTGCAGGCCACATCATCACTTCATCCATCCATTGTCAACCACTTATCCGAATTTGAGACACAGTCTAGCTGGAGCCTATCCCAGAGCTCATTGGGTGAAAGGTGGAGAAACACCCTGGACATGTTGCCATTCCATCTCAGGAGTTCAAGGTCTTGTTTAAGATTACTTCAATATGCTTTCTGCAGGGATTGGGATTGAATGACTACCCTACCACCTAATCTATGTCACATCTCAACATCATAACTTGGTATTTGTAATTGTTTTGCTGTATAAGAATATAAACTTCTCCATTAGCAACTGGATTACATCAAGCCTCATCATTCTCATGTTGTTTAAAGTAAGGCTCTGATTAGTGAAGTTAAATACCCTCCAATGGGAAATGTTTGTTACATGTTAGTATATTTTGGCTCTTTGCATCACACCCTGCTCAGCCACAATGCATTAGACTAGCTACCAAACTACACGGTGTTCTTCAGCAAGACCCCAAACCCCAACCTGCTTTCTGAGGGCATCATGGCGGCTACTCACTGCTCCTATACAACAGAATGGGCTAAATGTAGAGAATTGCTAATTTCCCCTTGTGGCATTGATAAGGCGTATCTTTTGAAGAGTTAAACAACCATTAAATGTAGTCACTCAATAGGGAAATTATTTGATAAGAACTTGTCATACTAGTCGTAATGTCTAGCGAGAGAAAAAAAAACACAAACGAGGAGTATGAATATCAGTCCAAGCTAAATTCACAGTCTTGACAATAAACCCGACTAAACCTCACCATTATTTAAATTCAAATTTATAATACAAGTAGTGTATATTCAGAAAAAAGGCTAAACATTACAGAACATGAATGCTTTATACCCGATTCAATTAAATCTCAAACATAAAACCCATTTAAGATGGCGCTTCACGCTTATAACGTAAACAATGAAGCAGAGAAACGTTTCAAACAATTTGAATGAACGACTCAAGCCCACAGTACATACATTAAAAACAATTAAAGATTATTTCACGTACCCCAATCTGCTCCCAAAGAGAGTTAACTAAGAATTGTCAGATTTTTTTCTGAATTCGTCTCTGTATAGCGACACACAGCAGTCCTGGGGGTAGGTCTGATATATACTGAGGAACCTAGTCATTTTTGTACGAGAATTTCACTAACTACCCAATGTGGTCTACCACCTTGTGGAAAATGTAGGTAAATACACAAGGATGTGTTGTGCAAAAGCGAAATGGAGATTTACTTGTGTTGAATAGCTAGGAAAAACCTCTTTATTCATTCGCAATGATCACAACACCACTTCTTGTCGCGGAAAAGTAACGTCATCACCCAGCTAGCAATGATAGAGAGAACATGATATCCCTGCCTACATAGGCAAGATCGCCATGAACTATAACCGTTTAATCACAAAAAGAGGTGAATCTGTTCAACTGGATCAGAAGTTCTGATCCAGTTGAACAGATTCACCTCTTTTTGTGATTTCCCTAGCTGGATTATTGAGCATGCATCAAGACATATAACCGTTTAAGCTTGGTAATTGTCCTGCGGGTAAGTGGCCACTCAAGGGTGAACATAGGTACAGAGCTGCCGGCTGGCCATTGATGCCTGTCACACCTCAGACTGTGTTCAACAATTTTATTGTCATCATTTTAATGTCATCATTTTCATTTGCGGTGATTCTGTTGTTGTTTTTTTCACAACCTGGGTCGTTTTTCGTAGTTTTTACCACTTGAGCTTTAGTTGTGATTTCCTTTTACACAACACTGTCATTTTGAAGATTTTGGACACGGGGTTTTCCGTAGATTCAGTTTTACATAAGTGCTTTGAGGGGTGTAGAGAATTTCAGAGTTCACCTCAACATCATAAAGGCCTAAATATCAGTCACACAAGTGTGTCTGAGTGTATGGAGTTTCAACCATGAACATCCCAAAGAGACTGAAGAGGCCATCACAACATGTCCATAAGATAAGAATATAAGTAAACACAAGTACTTTCCGGAAAGCCAGTTTAGGACAGAAACATATCTGCACAAACAGTGCGCTCAATAAATGTGGGCTGATATTCATGACAAGTTACCGAATCTTATTGGGCCCCACCAAGATCTGGGAGGGCTAAAAAGAGGATTATGCAAAAAGAAGCGAAACTCAAGCGGTGTTCTTAGCACCGGAACAAACCCTGCTGATGGAAGAAGAAGAAGAGGCAGAAGCAGCAGCAGCAGCTTTATTTATTTTTCATTTTACATACATGTACATATAACAAAATGTGTTCTCTCTATTTAGCCCGTCCTATTTTATGGGAGGAGGGGGGAATATACAGGAGTCATCAACAAAATGGCAATACTGTTGCAATTAACAAGGAGTGAGATGGCTTGGCAACTAATTGCTTATAGAGTAAACGCATGTTATCTGTGTATCGCTATATTTGTATTTGGTGATTAATGAACATTTAGATCACTAGATGTATTTAAACTCCACTTAATGGTATATGAAACTATTATTGGTTTCATCCATTATGCAAGTGCATTGTTTATAGGGTTGGGATACCTACTGTCGGTTTAGACTGACGATGTCACCTGTATGAGTGATGAAAAGTTTCTCAATAAACAGTGTTTCCAGATTAACTGATGCATCTTTTTTTATGTTCACTAGATATGGTATGACTGGGGCTTTATCATCAGTATAGTAGGTAGTATAAGATGAGAGATGCCCGTTTTACGCATCACCATTAGTCCCCATGTTGTGGGGGTGGACACATACTTAGATGGAAGTTGGGGGATTAAGACTGGATGCCCTTCCTGATGCCATCTGCTTATTAGTACTGAAAGTCAGAAACTGGAGATGGAGTACAAAAGGTTAAAAACTGGCAGTTGAAGATAAAGAAACTAGAGAAGGATGTGAGTAATCAAAACACTCCAGCTGTTCATGGTTTGGACTTTATTTAACATGGATTATCTTTTTGTCTTCACAGTTTGGAGAAAATGAACAAATGAAAATGAATAGGTCCATTTTTGTGTGTGTTGATTAGGCCCGATGTTTTGGGGTTGGACTCAGATTTAGATGCAGTGTGGGATGGATGGCAATCCTGATGCCCCACAGTGGGTTTGAATCCACAGCTTCTGGTTCATTAGCTGAAGCACGTATGCTACCACTGAGCTACCCCAACCCCATTAAGAAAACTGAATGAAAATAAATTCAAAACAACTTTGGCACATTTCACTTCATAATTCATAAATGCTAAGCTTTTAAATAAAAGGGTTCACTCCAAAATGAGGATGAACTAAAATATATATTTTTGCATAGCTCTTCTATCTTCTCTCACAGCATAAGGTGGCAATGTTGTGCAAGACTACATAGGCTATGGCGACATCACAGACCCTGTTGGGAGTAACCCTGAGGAACTGAAACCTAGATTTTAGTTGGCCAAACACTTTTTAAATTCACGCCCTAGTTTTATATGGGCATGGTTGGACCATGCAGGGATAGCCTCTGTCCGCAAGCAGAACTCCATTAAACTCCCCCACGGACTAGAAGTGCAGGGTAGAGCCGCTGTGGCAGTGAGGATCCTAAAAAGGTTCTGGTATCCTGGACAGAGCTAGCCCATTTTAATTCAGTTTTGGATATCAGAGAACTTCCATTACAGATCATCTGACAGCACAGAGCAGTGACCTTCAATGATGTGGCACAATTTGTTTGGCAGCGTATTAATTTAAAATTGCTCAGCGTCGCTAGAAAAGCTTGATGCAGTGGTGCCTTTAGAAATGTAAAACCCACTTTGAAATGATCTGATCACTGAACCAGAGTAGTATTTTGAACTTTGGGTGTGACAGTGCATGATTGCAAATGGTCTCGTATGGGCCCTCTGCAGTTACACATTACTGCCCTGAAATATTTAGTCAGGAAAGGAAATACCTTTTAAAACAATCATTGATTTGTGGTGATAATGTAAAGTGAAACACTATCTCTGTCTAGAACTGTTGCTTCTTTTTATAAGGCTGACGATGAAATGGACGTTCCTCATTATAACAGAAATAGGATTTAAAGGCAAAGAAGTGTTGACATAAATACTCATTGTATTTGTTATTACACGTGCACTTTTCATCCAAATCCAGTCATTATCATTCTGTCGGACAGTGTATGGACACCTGCCTCCAGTAAATATATAAACATTTAGGCAATGGGAAGACGGACGATTGCCATAGTCTGTCTCCACTGCTTCAGATGGGGCCTGGATATACACATGGGTACAGTCTATTGAACCTTTAACTTTGGGATAGCCTGAAGGAGTGGAGAATAGCAGCCAAAACCACCATAGGCTGCATATGCAAATTGGTCATTGGGTGGAGTTTAAATAGTAATAATATTTTCCCCTATCAGTCCCACAAGAGGAAATGTTCAATTCTCTGCATTTAATCCATCTTATTGTATAGGAGCAGTGAGCATCTACCATGTGGCACTCAGGGAACAGTTAGGGATTCATTGGCTTGCTCAAAGACACCTCGACATGCTTTCTCCAGGACCAGGGATCAAACCTGCAACCTTCCGATTGCCAGACGACCGCTCTACCCACTGAGGTACGCTGCTCCCAGTGTAATGTGCACTACTCACAGATGATTGGGGAATAGTCGCAGCACAATACAGTGTACACCAGAGATTCCCAACCTGTGGTATGTGAGAAGATTGATAAATAGCACATTCAATAAACATAATGTGTTCATGCAATTCCATTTAGCAGGCAATGTTGTCCAAAGCAATGCACATTTATTTGAGAGTCAGGTAGACGAGAGAAAATTCTACCACCAACCATCAATACCCAGCGTACAGTATGGATTAAAACATAAAGACATAACATGAAAAAGAAAACACATGCACCACAGACATAGTACAGTGGATAATGCAAATCAATAAAGGGTTACTCATCTTTTCATCAACGTTATAAAATTCAGAGGCCTTTTTGACCAATTGGGCTCACACTTGCATATAGCTCTTGTAGTTAACCCCTAACCTATGACAAGGGATTGCCACTAGTATATAGAGAGAAGCCCAACAAAAAGCTAACCTTAGCTAACAAGCTCCAGTAAAATCTTGGGGAGGAAAGCAATGGATAAGTGGCTCAAGCATGTTGTTGAACCTGGAAATAGCTCATCCATGTGGCCAACTACTGAAAATGTTGGACACTTTCAGTACTTCTAAATATGTGGTTTAGATGAACAGATTTAGTTCGACTTGTTGAAACGTACCTGGTGCTCATCTTCAGTTGCCCTATAAGATACTGTTGTAAGGCTAGGTCCAGTGGTGGGTCCGTATCCCAAATCTATACAATTATGTCAATAATTAACATCATGTAATAATCAATATGCACAATGAACTGTGAAATAAAGAACCAAGGAGCAAAAAAAACCAGAGTTTTCATTTAAACCCACACCCCTTTCCTCTACAGTATAATGGAAAAAATGCAGTAATTCAAGGAAAATATGCAACATAATGTTTTTATTCTCAGCCCCGTGTTACAAAAGCTTAAGACAAGAGTGCACTTCCTTGAGTAAATATTCAAACAATTCAAAGTCAGACATTCAGAGAGATGTAAAAGCCTTCACAGCTAACCTCTCCACATCATGTGTTTACTGTACTTCAGCATTGGAATTCAAGAGAAATGCTGCAATATCAAAACTGTCTTGGCTTAGTATCCTGGTTTTGCAATGTGTTGATTTCTCCGCCAAACCCGACCCTTGACTGCTACTGCCATTTATCATCTTTCATCAATTCTGTTATTAAAATTGATTTATAATGCTATAATTAGATACAACTACTACTACTACTACTACTACTATTACTGATAATGATAACAGTGATTACAGTAAAAAAAATTAAAATGCATCTAAATAAAGCACTGCTTGTGCGCGTCTTACCCAGAATTTACAAACTGATTCAATAAAACCAACTGCAATGATCCTATATTACATATCCTGGTAGTAGGGGCAGGATAGCTCAGGAGGTAGGGGAGTCATCTAGTTATCTAGTAATCAGACCATTGGTGGTTCAATCACCACCCCCTGCAAAAAGCGTGTTGAACTGTCCTTGAGCAAGACACTGAAACCCTAACGGGTCCCCTGTCGCTGCAGCTGCTCAGTGCTCCAATATAATAGGAGGAGTGAAGTGCAGAGAAGAAACTCCATTGTATGGATATGCAATGAAAAATAGAGCTTATTATTATCATCATTAGTATTATTGCTGCTGTTGTTGTCAATTAAACCTTGGTGCCACCCTTAAGATGTAAAAGCAACTGCATGTTGAAACAACTGTAAATTAGCATTGTAGAAATCATTAAATTATGGCAAGGTGAGACTGCAATTTAACAAAAGGGAAAGCCTTACTGCTCCAAATGGCACTCGTTAGAGAAGTAAGTCAAACCTTTGGCTGAGGTAGGTAGAAAGAGAGTCAGACTGGTCTGAATGAGAAGAGATAAAAGCCCAGCTGTCTTCTGAGACTGCTAAAGGGAACAACATTTTTTTTAAAGCTTAATTTCACAGCTGTTGAGGAGGAGGCTAAACTCTCTCCTTTTTCACAACAATCACCAAAAAAATACTGCTGAGTACTACTGAGTTGTCTGTAAAGATCACAGCAGAGAGCAGCCGCAGTGCTGTGATGTTAGCGCCCCCTACAAAAGTGAAAATGTTTGATTTACCACACGACCAAGGCCAGTGGTATCTGTTCTCTGCATTTTACCCATTTTATTGTATAGGAGCAGTTAGCACAACCAGAACAAGCGGTTAGGGGCTTAGTGTCTTGCTCAAGGACACCTTGACATGCTTTTTGCAGGGGCTGAGGCTCGAACCACCGATCTCCGATTACTAAATGATCACCTTACCACCTGAGCCATGCTGCTCCATGAAATGATGAGATGATCCAAAGGTTTTATGTCACGGCTGCGTCACGTCCCCATGCATGGCATAGCTGATCCTTCAAACAGCAATAATTGGATTTATTATATTTAAATCACTTAGGACGATGTTAAAAGTCACGTAATCAAACCAAAATTTCTGAACCTACACGGGTAGCACATCAATTATTCTCACCATAACCTAATAAGATGATAAACAACTCATGTGTTCCAACTGGAAGCAGCCATTTTGTATGGTGCTATGTATGTGTAGACATGTTCACAGTCACTAACAACACCATGAATTATACATTTCTCCTGGGACAGAGCATATTATGGGATCTGAGAGGCAATATGAGCAAATCTCCTTTTTTATTCATGCCAGTCCTGTTTAATGAATCACTTGGAGATTGCTCTCACTGTTGCCATTAATCAGATCTCCTCTGCTGCTGATTGAAGAGTGTAATATGAAAAGGAATACCAATGAGTGGAAGATCGCAAAGAGGTTGAGAAATGACAGAAGAACACAGCCATACAGAGGAGTCTCAGAACAAACCTCATCCCGCCTTCACTGTCTTTCAAGTCCATTATCATTTGATTGTGATCATCTGTGATAGATACAGTAGAACAACAACCAAATCACAGTGTAAGCTCAACAGACTGTGACAGTCTGATTTTACGCCAAAACTTCAAATTGTTTGTCACATCGACATCAATATCCTCACAGCTTAATCAAGTTTAATTCTAATAGTCAATTCTGTTTCATTTACTGGACAGAAGTTCAAAATGTATGTCCCATGCTGTCTTGAGCAAGCATTGTGTCTAATGATTTAGTTCTTAACAGATCATTACGCAGTTTCTGCAAATGGATTAAGATTTCAACAGGAGATGTTTGATTTTTCTGTGATTTTTTTTTTCTCTCTTTGTATTTCTCTGGTTTTGTGTGTACGTTCTCATATTTTTAAGGGACCGTTTGCAGCTTTTTATATGACATGGTGATGGTGGTCACCTGGCTCAGGCCCTGGGCTGTTCTGGTGACATCTGAACACTGCTTCGTATCCTCCTCATCATATTCTTCACAAATCTTTTATTTCCATTATGATTCTGTTATCACAGTTGGCATAGCTCAGGAGGTCACGGAGTCATCTAGGGGGTGGGCTCCCACATGACCCCGCGACCCAATTTTGGATAACCGGTTATGGAAGGATGGATGGACACCGTTCAATGCACCACATCAGTGAAGTTGCACGTCATGACAAGCTCAAACTCTGATACCTGTTATAGCAATTTATCACATAGTCTCTCATAACACCCCCTGTATGAGCCCCCCCCGTAACTCAATAATGACCTTGCAGTACATTTCCACTGTTCCTTCCTGAACCTAAACAAAATAGTGTACTTGGACACTGGTGTGCATTAGAACAACATTATGTGGTCCAACAGTCAAGGCTGCGGGTTTCCAGCCCAGCCTACCCCGACCACCCTGTCTACACAGCGTATAAATAACAACATGTCTGCTCACTTGGGGTCAGACTCTGTTGACACATTGTGTGAGCAGACTCTGTCCTTTCAGCGCTGAAACTATTGCTCTGTAACTCCAACTGCTTAATAAATACTCAAAGGCAACCTTCTGGTTCCAGGTCTTATTTTCCTCATTCAGAAATCCACAGATTTCAACAACAACACCTTGTCTATTGGACCCAGTAGGAATGAGACAAAACCGTTAAACTTACCACGGTAAGCACAATTAGTATTACAACCAGGTGGGGAACCAGACATCATGGTTTTGGATGCCAGTGGGCGGTTTAAAAGAAATGTAACAGCCATAAGCCAAGAATACAAGAAACAGGTACAAGCTAAGCTTTAACTTAGCAGCTACCACTGGCTCTGCACTTTACAAGGGCTCCATGATATTAAGATGGTTATGTACTACGTTATGATACGATTCAGTTTCATTACTGAATTGATTGACCATGATGAATTGGACAGAGGATTATCTGCGGGGTATGCAACCTTATTTTGCATAGGACTGATAGCCCTATATCCAGCATTAATCCTTTACCCAAGGACACACACACACACACACACACACACACACACACACAGACACGTAACCCATCCTTCAATGCCTGCCTACACACACCTCCCGGTCTGGACTGTACAGCATGGCCATCACACAGAGCCGTCCATCTTACTGTCACTCACATCTGCTGCCCTTTCTCATTATCACTCCCTCCTAGTTTTCTCTCTCTATCTTTCTCTCACTACTTTCCTTCCTCTCCTTTACCTCCCCTTCAGCTCGAGACTACTTTTTTTTCTCTCTCCTCCTCCCACTCTTCCCATCATTCACCCCCTCCCTTTTCTTCCTACCCTGCGGAATATCTGTCCATGCCAAGACAAATGAACAGGATTCCTGGAGCAGTGGGTGGTGGTGTGGAGGTGGGGTGACATGTTCCTCTTTTACCTGTTTGACGTCTGGCCCTCTGCGATGCTCCAGACAGCATGCTCACAATTTGAAGAGAGCCTGTGTGGTGGGAAAATACACTTATGGTTAGTAGTCTCCTGTTTTGACACATGATAGACATTTAAGGAAATATCTTTAAGGAACTATCTAAACATTCAGGCATATAGTTCACATGCATTTAGACATGCTTCACATCCAAGGGGCCCTTTCAGGGAACCTGCCCATTGACTACATGATGTGTCACTCAGGGATAAGGGAAGGCTTTTGGGAAGCTTCTATTTTCTGGTTTGCTTACTAAGGGAAGCCTCTGGTTTCTGGTTTACCTACTTCCCCCCCTGAAGTATCCCACAATTCTCCATAAATAGTTTGTATTTGAAGAGGTCATCTAAAAGGTTATCTCGGGGGGTCTTGCTCTGTGGCCACAAACCCCCATCCCATTCAGAAATGGAGACTGCCATAAGATTAAAACATTACTTGAAATCCTCCTGTTCTCCTTTTTTTTTCTTACTCCTTCAAGAATATAAAAAGCAGACAGAAAAATCAATCTTTGCTCATTCATCCTGGAGAGTCCCAATCTCTCTGGGTGATGGGACCATTTGCAAATGTATGTATGTGCAATCGCAATTAAACTCACTGAAAGGCGTGTTGGTTGAGACTGTTCTTTTAGCTCGGAGATTTCCTCCACAAACTTGATGTCAGAAGTGGGACCAATCATGTGGGTCAATCTCTCCTCGGTGCTTAAAGGAGAACATTGCACAGGCAGAGTTAGATCCCTGTTATCCCACACACCTACCAAAGGTCTCAACGTGCTCCACAGTTGAAATTGGGGGAAGGGAATTTGAAGTTTGGGGAATTCCAGACAGTGGATAAACATCTTCTCATGCTCAATAATCCAGGAAGCCAAAAAGGTCAAAATACTTTGAATCAGGTTATCTGGATCTAGGTTTAAAGAAAACTGAAGTACATTTCAACATTAAAGGGAATTCTTGACCCAGAGATGAAGATGACATTCAGAGGAATCTTGAAATGTACTCCATTTTTCTTTGAGACCTAGAATGAGATGACCTGACTCAACCTATTTTGACCAGACAGCGGATAGTGTTTCTTCACCTCTCTCTGAACTTGTGAAAAATGGATTCAGAGAATACCCATTCCTTCTGGAGCTCTCTCTCTCTCTCTGTTCTGGCAGTTTGGTGGTAGTCTCTGAAGACTGTTTCCCCTCTGCTGCCACTTTCATGGGGGATAAATGACAAACCATGTCAGACTGCTGAAGCAAAGAGGATAATTAGGATTCACCAAACCCAGTTTCCCCTCAAACGGAAATCACTTCCCTGATGCTAAAGGGCTACAGAGGCACAGATCATTTTACATATCAGTACCTAGCAACTGGCAGATGGAGTCAACTTACCGCTGGCTGCCAAGGCGGATAGGACACTGCTGGACTGCAAAATGAGCTGTGATGATTCCCCTGCCGAGGCCAACAAGAGAGACACACCTCATTAAGATGCATAGCATCCTCAGATGCGGAGCCACACTTTTACAGCTCGAACTTGTCCCTTGTCAAAATGTTCACATCACCAGTGAAAATACACGTTGCTGGGTGCCAGCCACAAAAATGATCATGAAGGGAAAGTGGATGATCACTGTGGCGAGCTCCGAAATTATCGTAAAGGAGGTGATACGCATCCAATTACTGTACAATGACTGGTTAATCACTATGTTACAGTAAAATGTTGAGATGTTTCATCATACACTGCATGTGGCAATTTGCTGCATAGGATAACTGCAAAACCATATGCTCCGAAATATGCATTTTTCAAATTGTGTCGCACTCAGTGCCCGTTCTTTAAAGACGCCGACAGAAAACATGCTGCCGTTGATATCTGAGTAGCAGGAGGAAAACATTGGGAATCCGGCCCATTGTCTCTTCATAAATCCTGCAAGTCAACCGTGTGCCTGTCGAGACACCGACCATTAAAATTCCTCCTGTTGTGAAGTCAAAAACATCCATTCATCATAACCCCTTTACCTGACATATACACGTTGCACTCAAACAATCTTCCCCTGCAAAGGAACACAGAGACGTCGTTATGACTAAACTCTCTCCTGCCCTGGAGGAAACACCAGGGGTAACTATGGACCTGCTATTTGTAATGTGTTGGGTCTCCTGGGTTCTGTGGCAAAGCCACCATCATCATTGGCAGCTAGGCAGGATCAAGTATGACTGTCCTCCTTCTGGGTCCTTGTGGTTATCCCTGCAGGAGGAGGAGGCACATGACAGCTTTTATGTAGAGAGGCTGATGTGCCTGCAGCCACCACAGTCCTTGGCAGAGTCCACCAGCATGGATGGAGAACCAAGAGGATTGGGAACCACCCTCCAGTGTAGCCTTTATCTGCCTTTACTGGCATTGTGACCTGGACCCATCTTCTGCCAGTTCCGTCATTGAGGTCTTTGTTGGATTGCACTTCAACTGGTACCTCCCCCTTGACCTTTCCACCTTGGGTGACCCCCACCAGGAGCCCAGCTCCATACAGCATAGCTCTTGGGATCATTAGTACATGCAAACGTCTCCGCCATGACAAGGTGGCGATCCAGGAGAAGCAAAGCCAGCACCACCTGATCACAGGGTCCTGGTGCTAAGACCACAGCTCCTTACAGCACATCTTCCTCTACCATCCTGTCCCCTGCCATCCCCTCTGTAGTTTAAGAGCAATCCTCTCTGACTTTCATCCTTCTATGTCTCTGTCCAGTCTGTTCTTTGGGTTTGCAAACCCCACAACTTAACCTTGCCATCTCTTTTGTCCTCGTCTTCATGAGTGTCCCCTCACCATGGGTGCAATCACGTCCATCAGTGTGTTCACCAGCAATTGCTCACCCTGTGAGTTATCTTTACTGATACTGCCCTAGTTTTGCGTCAAAGCAAGGGGCACACCATAGAAATATGGAGTGTAGTGGGGAAGGTGTGTGTCATTCTGGAAAGCTGGATATCTAAAACAAAGGAGGCAGCAACAACAGTCACACAAGCGAGGAGAATGAGAGGCAACAGAGACAGGGGCCACAGGGAGAGTAGGAGAGGAGACGGGGAGAGAGACAGGCAGAGAGGCAGAGACTCGTGGGACGAACCACCAGGGCTGCACAGAGGAGCTTAATTTCCCAACACCATCTGTTACCAGTCCCTGGGTTGAAAGCTCCACTTATGTCAAAACCTCCCACAACCACACCAGCAGAGCTGACAGGGAACCAAGTGAGTTTTCCTGTCTGTCCCCACACTTATTATTCTCTCCCTCCGACCAAACAAGTGCTTCTTCACGCCGTCCACCCGCCCACCATCCTCGACGGCGTACGGGGCGAGATAAATGGACGGGCCTGCTATTTTCTGGGTCACCGACAATTTAAGTATGTGCTGAAAATCTATTTGTAGCCGCACAGCCTTCACATTATCTGATGCAGCAATACCTTCACTTAATCAAACAGGGGAGATTGATGCTACGTGTTTTTATATACGTGTTGTTTCTACAAATACTGATCAGGATTCAGTTCATTAACAGGCTTTTGTTAGGCAACAACTCTTCTGAGTTCTACTGCAATGGAGTCACGATTATCATGATTGGCTGTGTAGTGTTGAATCCTGGCTGGCACGTATCAGTTCACAACAAGCATGGAGGACACCGACTATATAAATCTATGACTAAATGAGAGGACAGAATTCCCGAGATCCATAAATGGATTCCCGCCAATATACATACGTGGACCTCCCCCATCCTCGATTAACACATGTACCACCCCATTCATTCTTAGTGGGGCAGGCACTAAGAACTCTAGAGCAGTGGAGGCTTGACTGGCCTACATTCAAGAGTTTGTCTATGTCAGACCTATCCATCCATCCATCCATCCATCCATCATCAACCGCTTATCTGAAATCAGGTCAAGGTGTCATGCTAGAGCCTATCCCAATGCTCACTGGGTGAAAGGCAGGGAAACACTATGGACAGGTCACCATTCCATCGCAGGGCTTGAACAATTAGGTGTTCAGCGCCCCACCCAAGGACACACCAATGCGCCCCCAGAAGAAACCGGGGATTGTATCACCAATCCTCCGATCACTAGACAATCACCCCCAAGACCAGAAATGCATTATGCTTGAATATGATCCCTAGAGATGCCAGCAATTGAATTACGGGTCCGTGTGGCGTTTGCATAGATGTTAGGGTTAATAGTCATGCCTGTGTCCCAGACCAAGGCAATAGGATAAAGAACTGGAGTTGGTCCCTAGGCACTGCAGCTGCTCTCTGCTCCGACACAATAGGAAGAGTTAAATACAGAAAACACATTTCACTGTATGCACATGCAATGACAAATAAAGCTTCTTTGAACAGGTCTGGCGAGTGGGTGCCCAGTAGACACTCCGATAACGTGCATAAGAAAACTAAAGGTCAGTGGTCATCTCACGTCCGTGCTGAAGTGTCTATCAAAGAAGGTTTGAGTTACACGCGTGAGTCATAATTAATGGAGCATGTTCTGGACTAAAGTATTCCTACGCCAACGCTTGTTTCCTCTCTGATAGAGAACTAGTGCATTTGTGATATAGACAAAGGGCTGTTGAGTGCAGCGAGGGGACCCGTTATTGTAGCTGTCCTTCCTCTCTTCCACAAAGAAATGTGGTCAAATGAGGAAGAAGGTTTGGGAGGAGGAGGAGGAGGAGGAGGAAAGGAGGGGGGTTGACGTGCTACCCTGAGGACAGATCATTCTCCAGCATTTTAATCACTTCATTTACACTCTCTCTCTCTCTGGGTATTTCTATGCAAATTATCTGCAAAGGTCACAGTGGGGAAAGAAGGGAGATCTATTCTGTTCCAAATGGTGTTTATACAACAAGGAAAAGGTGCCCTAATACAGACTCCTCCGTCTGCACGCTGGTATAATTTAGAGTCATGACTGGGTACTGGTGCGGTGTGTGTGCGGGGTGTATCTTGGTGAAGAATACCAATTGTCAGAGGGGTACTGTGGAACATGTGGAGCGGACATCCATTAAATTCTATTCAGCGCTTATTTCAGTAACACAGACTTGAGACGGAGAGTCCTCATGTGGCCCCTTGTAACATTACAGGGATAGGGTCTTGTGATTTGGCTCAATGCGTCTTCCGCAACAGCAAAGAACTACAGCACTTAAATGGCGTCCTCATGTGGCCACTCGTACCACTCAGAGTTCCCACTGTTTGTTTATTCAGAAGTACGTTTATTGCCCATGTAGGATTACACTACACTGAATTTGACTTCACTTTCATGGCTCTCACAGGTACTTTACATAAAACGACCATATCTACAACTATCTTCAGATACATGTACGAGGATTGACTATACAGGCGAAAGTAGAGGTAACGAAACGCGATGGTGCAGAGAATTCATCAGAGATACTGAAATAAATGTTAGCAGGTTACTTACATACATGCTTAGGGTAGATGGGCATGACCGAGCGTATTAGTATACGTACAGCATACAATAGGTTTTTTTAAGATACGCGGCTGGAAATTGACGTTGTTAAACGTTCCGTTGAATGACAGCCTGTGGAAGGAAACTTCTAAAAAGAAATGGTTGTTTGGGTGTATGGCGCTCTGTAGCGCCCACTAGAGGAGAGGAGGTGGAACAGGTTATGAGTAGGCTGTGATGAGTCTGCAGTGATGTTGCCTGGCTGTGTCCTGACTCTGGAGACGTACACGACCGAATGAGGGGCGTGTTGGTACCAATGATTTTTCACTGTGGAAAATCGTTTTGCTTTTTCATCACCTCTGCTTGGACATACACAGAAGAGCCGTGGCTCACATTGTTCAGGATTAAAAGTGGAAGCCACAGTATATTCCCAGTTACAGCAGGCCAGCATATTGATATATGGAAAACATGCCATCAGACTGAGTTTCACCCGGGATTTCTGTCACTGTAACACAATTTAGATATTTCGTCGTCTCAAGGGCTGCAGAGCAGATACAATACAAACTTAGTATGTTGTTTAAGTGAGGGAAATAAACGGTGTGTACCAGCTTGGTCATCATATCTATTATTTACGAATAATGAATGACTAAAGACTGATTTAAAAAAAAATATTTTCGTATGAACGTATGATGAAAGCATATTTAGCCATCCAGAAAAGACCAATGTTAATTGATGGAGGTATTCAGTCGAAATATACCATACCGTGAAAATACGTTAAAAATCAGCCATTTTAACGGGCAAGAATACAATCGTAACCTTTTTTTAACTAATCTCGATGACCCCTATATTTGCGGTATATCTATTTATCTAATTTTATTTCCTAGGATTGTAAACTGGTCTATAGATTCCCAGCCTTTCCTGGAAGTGCGTGAGCCTGGTATTGCAGCAATTTTACAGGTCATTTCAAATGAGCAGAGGTCTAATTTCCTCAGTTCATTCTGTAAATGCATTTGTACATGGGAAAGTTAAAACATTTAAAATACAATGGGATGATTGCCAAGGCAGATCTTAAGTTTAGAAAACAATGGCACATTTGACAGGCATGTGGCTAGCTGGGAGGGCGACAGGGACCAGGGAACCTGCAAGACAGCGCAGATCAGCACATCTTTAAAACACATGCAAAGGCTGAAAACCAGGTAAACTTCTCTTAACTAGAAATAAAGACACTCAATAATACAGGTAATGGAATCACAAAGAGGTGAGTTGACAAACCATTTATTATTAAACCAATTATTATTTGTGATTATACCCCAATCCTTTGTGAATGGTGCTCATTGCTACTGAATGTGCAGTTAATGACCCAACTGGCATATGAGGCCAGCCTATTGTTGTGTAGTATCGATGTACTGTTTAAGGGAAGGGTGTGTGCTTGCAGTCTGCTCAGACTGAAGATGTCTCTCGTCTGAGTGACGAAACGTTTCTGAATAAACTTCTGATCCAGTTGAACCAATTCACCTCTTTTTGTAACTGGATCAGAAGTTTATTCGGATATGTTTAATCACTCACACAGGTGACATCTTCAGTCTGACTGCAGCATTCCCATCCTTATAAACAATACAGTGCATGCCAACCAACAAAGGATGGTTTCATATCCAAGTTGGCCATTTGCTGCAAAAAATAAAGAAATCCCTACAGTTCAAAGACAATAATCTATTGTTCAGTTCCAAGAGAATAATCTATTGTTCAGGCAGAGTAAATCCACCACAGGGTGTCAGGAAGGGCACCCGGTCTTAATCCCCCAAACTCCATCTAAGTCCATATCCACCCCAACAAAGTGGGGACTAACGTTGACATGTAAAAATGGGCCTCTTCACTCACTACAGCTATGGGAATAGTTAAGTTAGATCTAACTTCTGTGTAAAGAAAGGATTCATGTCCCTAAATTTAACTAACACAGAGGCAGTTTGGTGGATAAAACAATACATCACTACAGCTGCTCCAGACACCTGGTTAAAAACTGCGGTATACTGTGAAATACAGTTTGACCTGGTGTTGATAGGTTTGATAATTATTACATGCACTTGTTTGGAAAGGGCTTGAATGTACTGACTTCATTTCTATGTAAATGTCCCACACTCTAATGTATAAATTAACCAAAATGAGTAATGTGGTAACCAGTTTGAGTAAAATATGGAAAGGAAAAACTTCAACGTTGAAAGCAAAGAAACCAAAGAAAAGGCCGTTTCCATTTTTTCCAAACATTTTATTCGATGACAATATACAAGAACATCTTGAGCACGAAGACCTTCCCTGGTTTTCCAGACTCACTGTAGGGAGAAGAGAAGAGCTAAATTATGACAACAGCACAGAAGCACAATTTCACAAACTAAAGACTGCAAAAAGATTCAAATTACTATCTAAAGAGGGGGGAGTCAAAAACTGAGTCAAATTTATTTAGGAATGTGCATTAAGAACCTTCACAATTTCAAGTTATTTCGGTTTAAAATTTACTTGTTGACATTCAGTTCAGTTTCACCACACTCATCATATTATAAAACTAGTATATCCCACATGCTTCACAACACTTCTACTTCTGTTACCTGGTCTTGTCAAAAGCATTGAGTAAACTTAATAAACTGTGCCAAACCAGCACATTTTAACTCAATCAAGGGAAAGTTCTTGCTACTAATCAAATATTAGACAGGGTGAACTGAGACTAGCAACGATTACAACCATCACAGTGACAAAACGTTAGGAGGGTGCTTGAATCTCGACGGGAGAGACCAAAGGGAAAAAAGGACTAAGGGAAGGAAAGACATGCAAAGGTCTTGATCAACTAGTATTTGATGTGCAACTCAACAGCACACCATGTTTGTTCAGCTTGGATACCTGAAACTGACACCTCATTTCTGCAAATGAAATCCATGGAAAGCAAAATTAAAAAGGCAAAAGATGAAAGAAAAGTAATGTTAAATTCCTTACTTTACACTTGGGTGTAAAAAGAGAGAAAAACAAACAAACAAACAGAAGAGACCTCTGAACAGATTGTCGGACCAACTGCATCATTCTGAAAATGGGGTTTGGGCTCATCAAATAGAGCACACGATACAATACGGGCATTTAAATGGGACCGTCTGAAGGACCCAGTCTATGGTCAGAGATCTTTTCTAGGTAACTTAAAGTTAGTAATTAGCATAGTGGCGCCATTAATGGTAAACAGAATTATTTCAACAGGGTTTTCAGAACTGTTTTAGCACCATTAGGGAATTCACCACATTAACATTAGTGGTATGAATAGGAACACCCCAGTATTAACTGGTGGAGAAATCGATGGGGTTGAGATAGTCACTTATCTTAGTATTGTCAAAATGGTTTGAAAGTAGGGTGTTAACACTATCAATCTATCAGGACTATCATCACTATGATCTCCACACAGCAGTTAGTCTACTTATGAACAACATTTACCTTCTACAGTTCCAGAGCAAAGATTGAAAAGATGATTGGAAAAGATAACAAAACATTTAAGACAATAGAAGATTCAAGAGCAAGACTAACAAGTTTGTAAAACGGGCAAGCTGTTATTATTACAACAAAAGGGAAAGTGTATATGACCTATGAATTATTGATTCACAAGTATTGAAAGGCTACTTGTTGAAGAAAATAAATCCTTGATGTCTTATTCATGTACTGTAATGGAGAATGAGTGCACAAAGTTAAGGATAGTCATTGGCTGATGTCTTGGCATATGCTACATTACCTTTTTGCCAGCAGCACCCACACTGGCCTTCTTGGTACCTCGTACTTTTTTCATTCTGTTCTTGCGTTCCTTGCGCTGTTTCCTTGAGGACTTCTTTTTCTCATACAGACCATGCTGAAGGGAGACATTTCAAAAATAACAGAGGACACTAAGTAGATGCCAAGCATTCGCTATTCACAACTTTTAATAAACAGAATTTGTGGGAGGTTTGCAACAGTGGTGACAAGGAGCCTGGATACTCGTTTTGATTCCAGACAGAAAGGTTGGTAATGTCGAAGCTGACATTGTCCAAAGTCATCATCCACCACAGTACAACATGCAGGTTAATCTTTCTCTTTGGGAAAATCTGAGGAGCCCTTTGTCTGCCATTCTTTGGACGAAAAGGTACATCTAACTACAACAAAATTGGATCTAGTAGCCAACCAAGATGAGCTACATTCTCTTCATGGTGTTATTTAACAGGTTTAGATGGATTGGCAAAGCCAGTTCAATAGCAGTGGAGTTATCAAACACACGTTTTAAAACAGCCTGTTTATATGAGTCTATTCACGTTTGCCAACAGTGGCTGATATTCCCAAATAAACATCAGTTAAAAAATAAAACAATTCTAGTAGCGGTAGCCAATGACCACTATGGATATACTACTGTACATATGCTGTCATATTAAGCCCTGCTATATCAAAACATATAGCAAGGAAGCAGGCTTAAAAATTCATAAGCAAGTCAAAAAGACCACTACGTTCATTTAAGTTATCAAAGCCAAGGGATAGGTATTACAAACCTCATTTGAGACGAGATTTAAATTGATCATGTAGGATTTTCTAAGATAATTAAAAAAGATGATTATGGGTATAGAAATATGAAATTTGATGTTCAGTCTTTTAACATGGTCTACTCAAAGATGCTCAAATCATCATCATCATCAACTATATTTAATTTTTTACTTCATAGGAACTGGGCTTTGAGGGCATTTGTTTGTCAATGTAAAATTATTTGCTGCCTTTCTGTCCTTGTCATTTCATTATACTTGCACATTTGAGACTAAATACATTTCGTTACATTATAATAAATATGCAATGTAATTTGCAACAATGTAAAAACATGTTTTTGCATTAAACAAAACCTTTGTCACTCGTCTCATTGGCAGTTAAGGAAAGGTTTGAATTAAGATTTTGCCTCTGTAGTAGCTAGCAGCAGTCTCCAAGAACCCAATTTCATTCTTAAATCCAACATATTTAGGTGTCATTATTGGCTACACTTGGCCTTTTAAGCATTCAACATTAAGTCTATTTTGTACTTAATGTTGAATGATATTGCTTTTGCAAATTTCTTAAGCCTATATTGTACTTTACAAATTTGCAAAAGCAATATCATCAAAAACTAACTCAGCAGTTTGTACAGCTATTCATATCGAATGAGAAAAATAACTGAACATTAGCCAAATATAATAATAATAATAATAACAATATTTTTCCCTAATTAGTCAAGAGAGAGGTACATTTGCACTTCTCTGCATTTTATCCATCCTATAGTATTAGAGCAGCGAGCAGCCACCATTTGACACCCGGAGAGCAATTAGGAGTTCAGTGCTCAAGGACACCTCAACATGCTTTCTGCCGAATCAGGGATCAAACCTGCAATCTTTCGATTGACAGATGACCGCTCTACCCGCTGAGCTATTCTGTATTCTGCCCCATATACGTGTTTCAGTTTTATTCAATGTTAATGGCCATTCAGCTTAAGAGGAAAGAATAATTCTACCAAATTATTCTAACGTACATCAACCAAAACCTTGGTTCAGCTACAAGTTGACATAAAAGATAAATTCAATTTTTAAATGGATCGCTGTGCTTTCAAGTGCTAAAAAAAATCTATGCACTTGATGCAAAACCACAAGTTTCAGTAGGTCAAACAAAAGCATTAATCTTTCGGGATTTCAGATGAAATCATTTCTATGCAAGCCAAAATGGAGGATCATATTACAGTAATTTGACGACACCCCAATACTGAAATCCTCTTGACAAGGGCAATTATCTTTCTATTGTTCAAATGAAAGCTCAAAATTCATTGCAAATCATTTACATAGCAATCAACTTAACTGTGCATTTTTAAATGGGAAATTTAAAACCTTAATTGCATTTATATGGAACAGGAAATATCCATGTGCTTAAAACAGCATTTTGCTTCACCCTTTGATGGTGAGAAATGATGCCCTTGTAGTCAAAATGTTATGGGGAAAGCAACATAACCGCAATGTCCCTGGTTCAAATTCAGCCAAGGTACCATTGCTGAATGTCATATCCATCACTCTAACGTCATGTCTACCACTTCACTATCCTCTATCCAGTGAAGGCAAAAAAGCTTCAAAAAGCTAATCTTGATGGTATGGTCTATTTCAGTGGTTGAGCCAAGATATTTGTTTAGTAATCCCACAGGTCGAAAATATGTGATGTTACAGCAGCAAAGTGGAAAGCAAAACCAGAGGCATGAAATCTCAACCTATTTCTCAAGTTTTCAACTTATCCTTCAGGCACCACCTGTACCACCAGGTAGTTGATTACATTTACCTGTTGTTTCAAGTATTACAGTCTTCTGATCACAATGGTTAAGTGTAATCAGCTAACCACTGGAACAGAAGATCAGTAATACAGGAGATCCCTGAAGACCAGGGTTCAGAATCACTGGAACTGCATTGTATTCTTTTTTCTTATAAATTTTACATGTGTAGACTGTACTTTTTATGGCTGACATTTTCTATTTATTATCACATCTCTCAGCCATCTTTTTATTCTCTGTATAGACCAAGGGTGTGCTTGCAGAATGACTATTAAGTTATTGAATCTTGTTAACTCACCCTGGCCAGTCTGTGCTTGGGCTCATTCTTTTTGGCATAATCTAGGGAATCATAGACCATGGCAAAGCCTGTGGTCTTGCCACCACCAAACTGGGTCCTGAAGCCAAAGACGAATACGACATCAGGGGTTGTCTTGTACATTTTGGCAAGCTTCTCTCTGATTTCTGTCTTTGGGACTGTGGCCTTGCCTGGATGCAGGACATCGACGACCTATGAATAAAAACATACATTATGACCAGATATTAAAAATTACAATGTGACCATCATTAAAGATAAACATTTTATTCCAAATGTTTACCATTTGCTTCCTCTGAAGCAGCCGGTTCGTCATAAACTTGCGGGTCCTGACTGTGACTGTGTCATTCTGAAAAGATAGTGAAACGCGAAGATCAGTTAGTTTAACACTTTTTCACAATCAACAAGCATTTGCCACTGAGAAACCATGGAGCTATGCTAGCTATTACTTGTAAAAGACATGGTTATAAACTGCTTTACTCCCTCCCAATACACCTGGACTTTGATTCACATCAGCATATTCACGACCCTAATCAAAGTTAATTCAAGCAACAAATTGAAAAGCTGAGCAGAAATATTTCCATGTATTGTTTTATCGTTAGCTTCCATTAGCCACCACTAACATTTATGCTAACGTTAGCATGAAAGCCTATAGTGAAGTAAACGTTAACAAGCTGCACAAAGCTTGGAAAATAGATGCATGTACACCTTCATTTGGGGAAAGGCAGTATGTTTAGACAGCGTTATTAACATCAGATAAATGACAAAATTACACTTGACTAAACCATGGGTGTAGACTGTCAAGTGTGACGAGCGAGCCTGATTATAGCGCTTGAAGGGGCCCACCAGTTTATTTATCAAAGTTGGCCAATGAACGCTTTTATTAAGCCAATATTGATATTTAACCAAAGGTCTACGTTATATGAACACTCGGACTGTATGAAATGTATGGCAGTGAAAGGATGATCTTGATAAACAGTGGATTTTGTTGATGATTTCCACAAGAACACTCACCATCTTGACGCTGGCCTCGCTCAGGGAAGTAGAAAAGGAAGAAGGACCAGTAGGCGTCCAATGAAATGCCAGCACAAAATGAATTGGGTAGTCTTGCCTGATGTAAAATGATATACATAGATGGATAAATAAAATATAGATCAATGTTGATTAAGGGAGCTAATGGTGAAATAAAAAAAACATTTTATACTCCTAACATTATGTAACGTTAATACTACATATATATGTATTCAGTACAAAACAAATTTCACAGAGCATCGCAGAACGTCGAATCAGTTCATCCGGACACAATAGCTAAATGCTGATTTCCTTACCTGGGTTATTGAGTTTGCATAAAGACAAATTTAACCGAAGCACACAGCCTGGACCATGTATGTCTCGTTTTCTGTCACGTTTAGGTTCTTATGTATCGTACGTATACACACACCTACACAATTTTACGCAAGCAAAGTAAAGAGTTCACATTAAGTCGCGTTGCCAAATGAGATATGTCTGATTCACGGAGGATCCGGCTGTCACATGAAGGAGTCAGGATAGATCACAAAAGAGGTGAATCTGTTCAGCTGGATCAGAAATTCATTTCAGAAACGTTTCTGAAATGAATTTCTGATCCAGCTGAACAGATTCACCTCTTTTGTGATTTCTCTACCTGGATTATTGAGCATGCATCAAGACGAGTCAGGATAGAGTGCAGCTTGTCCGGGTACACAATACTCCAGCAGCTACGTAGTACCAATTAAGTACATATCCTCATTAATCATTTCACCATGTGCACAATCTAACTTACAAGAGTGCTTAAGTTGCATGTTGAAAAATGTAAAAAGGAAATTAAAACTATGACAGCATTGTTTTATTAAGGAACTTTATTGATCTTGTTGCAACAGTGTCCACTGGCATTGGCGTTTCAGTGAAAGCAAAGTTAATCAAAAATCAGAATGGAAGGTTACAGTAAATTTGTTTTAAATCCCTGCAATAAACAATGTTAAGCCCTCAATGTCATACCAAACTGACCTCAAACAATCTGCAATGTGATTTTTGAGGTCATAATACAAATATATTTATCTAGCTTGAAATGTGCAACGCAAAATGTGTGCAAACCAATCCTAAACACGTTAAACCTCAAACATGTCTAGAGTTCAGGGCAAAGCAAAAAAAAATAGCCTCTTAAAAAACGTAATTTCTTTCATTCAATCATTTCAACAAAGCAGTAAAACTAATAGTATGATTTCTAAATGGGTGTGTTACTGTAATTTATTTTCAGAGATCATGGCTGCTCTATGGACAGCAGACATGACTGACCGTGGCAAGAAAAAAGAAAAGAAGGGTTGCAATTTCCTTAGCATCGAGAAGTCTTTAAAATCTAAATCACATGCAGTTAATTATATCATTTTAAATATTACCTCTCAAAACAAGGATATGTAAGCCATCACATTATGGAGAGCAAACATTATGTGGCTTCTTGAAGAAGGGAATGAATAGCAAAATACATGATTTGACAAAAGTACTTAATTTTTCCCAGCTGTTAAATACAGTATAAACTGTTAAATTTTGCACTTAAAAAAATAAAAATATATCTGTTCAAAAGTGTATCTGATGACAAGGACCCTAGTTTTAGTCACTGCATTTTAGCTCAAGTAATGTAAGGCATGGGCAGATATATTTAGCACAAGAAATAAGGTAAAGTAACATATTAAGGACATTGGAGAAAGACTTGTAGATTAATGTCATATTATGTACCTAACGCAATACAAGCATCTTTTCTGGCTTCTTGACTGTTGAAATAATTCAAAAAGTTTATATCCAAACCATACAAAGAGTCTATGTATAGGAACAATGTGGCAGATGATTTCTGGCTAGTAATCATTTTATAGAGTCAGCCCTCCTTAAACTCTACAATATCCTGGAAAATATATTCTTTTAAAGCAAGAAAAATCCTTACAAATAAGATCTGTATAAAAGACTTCGATAGTTTCAAGTTTTCAAAAATCCCCAAATTGTTCTCTCAAAATCACTTTAGCAACGCTCATGTTGCACTAAATGTAAGATTGTGTGAATACTCAAAAGCACCCACCAGAGGTCTCCAAGAATAAATCCCATGCCTTGTTTTTGAGTTCTTGGCAAAACAACAAACCAGGTAAATCACAGAAGAAACCCCAGATTAAATGTACAGCAAACATTTTGAAAAATCACTTTGCAGGAGATAAATATGAGAAAGAATTTGGTACAGAAAGTTTACAGAAGGGATCAAATTAGCCTGCTTAACTGTTTCTCCCAGGATTTCCTGATACTTGATTGAATCCATTCTGCCCTCCACACCATGCAGGTTTCCAGTGCCCGCCAGAGGAATATTCCTCAGGAACACCGCCAGAAGTTTGATGTCTGGCTATGCATCACGTTTGGAGCAGGTCATGACAGCAAAAGGGTGCTCTTCCAAGTACTAAAGATGTTTGTCATGAGGGGGTTGAATCATTTTGAGACTGCCGTAGTCATTAAAAGCACATTTTTTGTTGAATTTGGAGAAACCACCTATAATATTAGTTGTGTTGAGCTATTTAAAATGTTTTTGTTTGAATTGTTCTTTATAAACAGCTGCTAGTTTGTATATTTGACTAGCAAACATAATTTGCAGTGGGGGTTGAACTGTAAAGACGTTTGTTTTTTAACAAGGCTAAAGAAATAACAAAAACTTATGGAGATTTTGAGGTAGATCAACCCCTCCAAAAAATATATTTTTCATCATATTGCGTTAAAGACGGTCTTCTAACACCAAAGACTATCATGGACCTCAGAACTGTTGATTGATTCAAAGGCCAGCAGGTAAAAGTAGTTTTCCTTAGCTTATCACAACCTAGAGAAGTGTAAGTTTTTCCGTGTGCTCCGTTTGGAACCTGACTTACAGAATGATCACGGTAGGCTTTTAAATGGGTCAGGTCATATGTGAATTTGAAAGTTTGCCCAAATACATTTATCTCAAGTCATTTCCTGTGTTTTGTGCTGGTTATGTATGCCGACTGGTAGCCATGGGATCCATTCAAATCAACTTTCTGGCTAGTCCCCAAGGTTGTCCATTACATAGTTTATGATGTAATGTATCCCCGTGGTTTACGCATATCACATCCAGCAGCGAGACAGAGAGCTTAAAGAAGATGGCTGCCATGAGGGCTCACAACATTGGTTTCTACAAGCCAAGCCACTGACACCTGTATGCCAGATCATTTACTTCTTCTGATGTGGTTCCAGTCTTTTAGATGTCCATTTCAAACTGAGCATCATCACCTTGGAGCAGAAAGAGAAGAGATATATATATATATACATATATATTGTTAAGACATATTGGAAGTAGGCTTGGTTGATCTTTGATCATACATGTACTTGAGAGAAGTTGAAATATGTCACTTCACTTTAGCATCTTTCATTGTACATGAACACAACAAAATCTATTTTCTACATCTAACCCATCATATGATAGGAGTAGTGGGTAGCTGTGGTGAAGTGCAGCAGGAGCAACTCCTGTTCTTTTTTGCTATTGCCATGGCCAGGGACACAGGGAGGAGTATTAACTCCTACATAGAGGGAGAACATGCAAACTCCACACGGAAAAGATCTAGGACGACCTGGGGTTCAAACCCAGGCAAGCAGGTTGCAGTGAGAAAGCAAAGTCATCTACTGGGTCACTATGCTGCCCATTTAATGGAGTGACTGCTCAAAAGAACTGCAGGGGTTGTGGGTTTGTAAATATGGGTGACAAGGAATGACTGCTAATGCTAAACCTGCTCCAAAGCAACAAGCATTGCAACTTGAGTAGAACAGTTAGCGCTTCATCTTTCCCAGAAGGCATTCTTACCAACTGCTGGCTTGCTGTCATGGTTATTGATGTGGTTGTTGGCCTCATTCTTCTTGTTCTCATTCAGGACATTGAGGCTGGTCACCCCTGGAATGACAGGGAGGTGGGCAGGGGGCGTCTGGGCAATGGGAGAATTACGCCTGTCCAAAAGGAACTTACGGTCATAGATGATTCGTGTTCCTGAGGCAGGAGAAATATGATATCAAGTTACTTTATAATCTAAATAAATATCAAATGTTTAAACAGTACAAAGCTCCGGTTTGGCAGAAGTTCCAAGTAAGTTTACACAAGCTAAAAATAAATGGAGACCTGCAAATATTTAATTTGCCGCCAAGTAAAGGGCTGCGGTAGCACAATGGTAGAGTGCATGCCTCTCGGGTGTAGCAGTTTTGATCCCACCATGGGGGATCAGGATAGGACACCCAGACTTAATGCTCAATGCTCGGATAAATATAAGGCATTCATTGCAAAGTGATTTGAGAAGTCAATAGACTAGAAAATCACTCAACTAGAAAATTACCTTTACCACAATGTGGTGTAAGTATCTTCCTGTGTTCAGTACAAAATGGAAAACTAGTGTTAATGCATGCATACAAGAGAGAGAGAGAGAGAGAGAGAGAGAGAGAGAGAGAGAGAATAACCTAGTGGGTGGTTAAAATGCAATTCAATCTACAATATATCATATTGAATAATATGTCCTAATATTATTTACAAGGGCTAGTTGACACTCCTCAGATTAATAAGAAATCATTGTATTCATCGAAGTGATTTCTCTGTAAGTGTATTGTACATTAATCATATTAAAAGTAGCTCAGTTGCTGCTGCCTTGAACAAAATTGGAAAAGAGGTAATTACAAGCAGCTGTTTTACGACTTTCATCTTCCAGTTTAAATAAAGTCCTACACTGCAGACTTCTTCACTGCTTATTGTAGTTGACTTTTTTTAGATGCCTCACTGTAGCAAGCTGTGGATAATGTCCTGTAGTAAAACCTAGAGAAGTGCAGTGGGCCATTTATACAACATGATTAGCTCGAAAACAGTGCCACTCTCTTGGACTGGGACGTCACAAAATATTGAAAAGCTATTTTAGAGACAATTTAATACAGTGTCTTGATACTTGTGCAATAATTCAGGCAAGGGAATCACAGCAAAGGTGAATCAGTTTGCCTTTTTTATAATTAAATACAGTGATTTTTAAAATATCATTGGGGCCTTACTGGGGCTGCGGTAGCTCAGTGGTAGATTAAGCACTTTGGGAATAGACAAGAGAGATGATTCGAACCCACCCCAGGGTATCAGGAAGGATATCTGGCCTCAATCCCCCATGCCCCATCTAAGTCCTTGTCCACCCCCCCAACATGTGGAATTGTGACCTAAAAAGACAGACTTTGTAGGGAAGGCATATCTTAGGGTGTATGGCGGTTGAATGGTAATCGGACAATTGGGGGTTCGAAGCCTGGGCCATACAGAACGCATGTCGACATGTCCTTGAGCAAGACACTGAATTGCAACCTGTCACGGATGTTTCACTGCCTTTTGTTGTGCCTACGCATCATCTGTACAACACAAACAATACTGCAAAGCCTTTAAAGATATATTTGTCTTAGCCATGACTTTACTGCAGGCTATATGACGCTGTAAGTAAACATATGCTCAATTAGACACCGTCCCATAGAACGATGGTGGGGTCTGCAAGTTTATAATTCAAATTGCCTGCAATCCATTGACATCAATCAATGCGCCCCAAACAAACCAATCACCTCGTCGCCTGGGACGGAGGAGGCGGAGCTATGTATTGTTTTTGTTTTGGATGGGTGTTACAGGGCAGTCTGGCAGCCCAGGCCGGACTGACAGTGCTCAGAACAAGTGTACAGTGATGGCACAAATCAAAATATAATGTTCATTCAAAACCACAGCAAAGGAGACGTGCTAAATACTTACCTCCCGGAGTGGTAGAAAATAAAGTGCCTCCGGGAGTAGTACAATAGTCATGAGGTAGCTGTGTTGCGTCGTTGATCAACACCGTCCTGGTCGGGATGGCCCTGCTTTCACTTAACTGACGACTGGTCGACATTTCAGCACCAATCTGAGGATAAAAAAATCAAGATGTTGAAGTAGGACGATGTGCCTTTATACCCGACGGACGGTGTTACCCTGGCTTTTCCCACTCCCTTGTTTCTTCTTCCGAAAGCTCTCTCCGCTCGTCCTCCCAGCCGTCAGCACCGTCCCCTCCCTCAGCAAGGCAGGAAGCACAGCACGCTACAGGAGGATATGACGTCAATTTGTGGAGGAACACATGTTCACAGGATTACAAACGTGTTTGAATTTGTCGTTAAATTTTGAATTCTCTCAAAAAAAATTCTTCACCCGCAAACAGAAATATCCTAAGCCATCACAAAAAAGAATGTGTGTTTAATAGAAATTGACGTTGTCTCTTAGAATGATCTACTAGTTTCAACCGATGCCATTAGGGGTCACCACTGAGGATCAGCTCCATCTCTTCCTGCCTTCTGCATCTTCCTCTGTCACACCAGCTACCTTCATGTCCTCCCTCATCACATCCATAAACCTCCTATCTGGTCTTCCTCTTATGTCCAACCTGAGCTGTCTCTCTAGTATTTCGTTCTTGATCCTGTCCTTCATCATCACTCCCAAAGGAAATCTTAGTATCTTCAACTCTACCAAAATGGAGCTGCACTTATAGCAGCAGCTAGATATAGCAGCTCTCACTCACTGTTCGGCTTTCCTCTTATTTTTCCCTCTTGTGTTTTAAAAAAAAAGTTTGTTTCATCTTTTGGAAGACCTGTTTTTGTACTGATTCTGTAAACTATGGAGATCAGGGTTGCTGTGTTTACTTTGGCCTTTATTCTGTTTTGCACGGTTTGCGACCGCGTCTGGGGACCCTGTGCACAGCCATGGCCCTATTGTTTACAGTAGGGAGCAGTTGTTGGAGCTCCATAACACTCTCTACCTATGGGTCACTTGGTAGAGCAGTCATCTGGTAATAGGAAAGTTACAGGTTTGATCCCCGGTCCTGCAAAAAGCACGTCGAGGTATCTTTGAGCAATACCATACAATAAGATGGGTTAAGATGCAGAGAATTCCAAATTTCCCCTCGTGAGACTGAATAAGGGAATCTATTTTATTCTATTTTTGAAGAGACTGGGGTCTTTTGGGGAGCAGGGGACACTCCTTAAGACATCTTATGGCACAGTGGTGGTACCAGGGATCTTTTATGGAGTAGTCTCCTGTGGCAGCAGCATCTCGGTTGCAGATAGGATGAGACTCAATAAACTGACCAAGAAGGTTGACTCTGTCCTGGGATGCCCCCTCAACTTGTGGAAGCGATGGGAGAAAGGATGATGATGGCTAAGCTGTCACCCATGATGGACAATGGATCCCATCCCATGCAGGAGTCCCTAGCTGCACTTGAGAGCCCCTTCAGTGATGGGTCTCTGCATCCAAAGTGTCTGAGGTGGTGTCATCGCAGGTCTTGCCCCCTGCAGCTGTCGGACTATCTAATTAATACACCTCTAGACCATGTACACATCAAAACTAATAACTTTTTAAAATTCCCTTATCAATCCCACAAGGAGAAATTTGGAATTTTCTGCAATTAACTCATCCTATTGTATAGAAAGAAAGAAAAGAAAGGATTCCCTTATCAGTCCCACAAGGGGAAATTTGGATTTCTCTGCATTTTTGACCCAACCTATTGTATAGGAGCAGTGAGCTGCCAACATATGGCGCTCAGGGAGCAGTTGGGGGTTAAGTGTCTTGCTCAAGGACACCTCCACATTCTTTGTACAGGACTGAGTATCGAACATGCACCCTTCTAATTGCCAATCGACTGCTCTACCCACTGAGCTATGCCACCCCTGTTCTTTTATCATACACTTTAAATGATGGAAACTTGAGAGATTATGAGGATTTCTTGAAACATCCACTCGAAATTAGGTTTAGGTAGTACGGTTGCTAGTTTGCGTTAGTATATGTTATTATGTAGAGTGAGTTTTAGATAATATGGCTGCTAGTACATGCTAGTTTGTAAATTCCAAACCAAATGACTTTAACGTGACAGTAATACATATTGGCATATATCAGTGTAGGTCATGTCGAGTGAATTTTAGGTAGTTTTTGCTGGTAGTGTCTGGTTATTCTATTGAATGAGATTTAGGTAATATGTGTTATTATTTTGCCAAGGGCTAACAGATGAAAACCAGCCTTGACGTTGAATCTGGCATATTTGCATTTGACTGTCAATCTTAATTAATATACACAGTCCCAGTCAAATCAAATCACACAACTCATAAATGGGGCAGGATTTGGATCCAAGACAGGATTGACACATTTGCATGCCAAGGTTTCCCAGACATATTTAATCTGATAAGGAGTTCAGTTACTCCATTTATAAACATAATCTTAATAATAACCAAGAACCGCTTCCAATAACTCCGTGCTATTTGTTTAATCAAGGTTTACAAATAGGATGGATATTGTGTAAAAACGTTCGTATTACAAGCACCGCTCAATCGGCAAGCCGCTGAACGCACATCAAGCGTACACTAACGGATGTCCGTTTCGGCATACGCAGGCGCAGTACAGGTACTCGCTTTCGACATTCAATCTTCGGTCGGCACTGAAGTCTTCCATCACAGAAACAGGTCAAACCCGAAATAAACATGAGCTTCTCAGTCGAAGAGAGAGGAACCCCAAATACAAACAGCTATCGCCTGTTTTTCAGTAAGTACTTTAACGCACTAGGGTTAGTTTTGCTTGGTCGTCTAGGGAACCTGGGCCATTTGCAATACCACACGTGTCACTTTCGATTCAACACTAAGCCATGACATTGTAGTTGGCAATGTGTGTTTAAACCCGTCCATTAGTTTAAAAACCAACTGCACAATTTAGAATGGGTTGATATAATGAGCAGCCAGCTAGCCACACACACACACACACACACACACACATACATACATACATACACTCACTCACACACACTGATGATTGTTTTAACCCGGGTAGATGTGCCGGTTGTGCCTATGTTACTTTCATTTTACTTTACGTTTCATTTTGATTCACTCATTTCCTTTCCCCTCTCTGACCCGTGTGTGAAAGGGTTCGATTTCAGTCACTGGTAGCTTGTTGGATTCATAAGAGCAGTGTATATGGAACACATCATTTACTGACTGATAAAGACAACGCCCTCTTTGTATGCCGACTGAAAAGTTCCAGGTCGAAATGTCCCTCATATACAGCGAGGCTGGGAGGTGGTGTTCTGTGATTAAAATCCATCACGCAATAAGCATAATAAGAAATACCATAGCTGACTAGTGCCAGGTTTCCCTAAAGTTTACGACGCATAGGTACTCGAAAACACAGAGGGAGCAACTTGTCTACATAAATCATGTTTCAGTGTGGGGAATATCTGTTATTGATGTCTTACAGAAAACGCCGATGGAAAGTACATCTCTCCATTCCATGACATCCCAATGTGTGCAGATGAAGGCCAGGTAAAACACCACTTCACCTTTGTCCTCTTCAAGCAGTAGTTTAACCTTTTGAGTCACTGGGTGAATGTCAGATGTCTTCTCATTGATATTCATCTCCTAGCAAATAAAATGGAATGTTGGTCAGACTAGTTTTATACTCGCTCATTTGGCAGTTAATTCTGTTCAGTGATTTATAAGCAGGTTAACAAAAAACAGATACATTAGAGTAATAGTCTGCTGGCATTATAAAGCCCTATTTAGTAATCTTATCACCAAGCGTGCATGTTGTATCAAGTGCTGTGATGTAAGAGGATCTAAGATCATAAGGAAGCTGAAAATAGGAGGTTCTAAGTACAAAGTAGATTAACGGTTCCAGGTATCAGTATAACAGGTATAGCAATCTCAAGTGTGGGCAAATGGTAAAATGGACTTGTTATTATGTAGCATGTTTTTAGTCTAGCAACCACTAAGACACTTCACAATGTATGCCTCACATTCTCTGACCTTAGAGGATTAAGACCAGATGCCCTTTCCTGATGACCCATGGTGAGATTAAACCTGCTATACCTGACATGGAGGTTCAAGCTCTGCTGCTGAGCCGCCACAGCCCCACAGAAAAAGGGAGAATATAATAATAATAGTAATTGTTCCCTTATCCATTGCATTTGACCCATCCTATTGTATAGGAGCAGTGAGCAGCCACCATGTGGCGCTCGGGGACCCATTAGGTGCTCAATAGTCTTGCTCTAGGACACCTTGACACACTTCTCTGCAGGTGATGGTACTGAACCTGCAACATTCCTATCACCAGACAACTGGTCTACCTACTGAGCTATGTTGCCCCTTAGACTCTATATAGACCCTGATGATGATAATGCTGCTTGAGTAAGTGCTCAGTAGTTATAGAAGAGACCAAAGGAAGTAGTAGATAATTCATAGTAACTAATATTACAATTGGTGTCAGCTACTGCTGTAACACTAGAATGACTACATAATTATTACATGAAATTAAACATTTATTTTTTAATATATTTATGACATCCATTGCAGACACAAAAGTCATAGTTTGTTTGCCAAAATAGCCTTTTCTCTTCATCTTTTCAGTGCAAAGTGAGTATTTCAGGTGTCAGTACTGGATTATCTATTATCTTTCAAGAACATTTAACAGTACCTGAATTTTTTCTCAAGCACAAACCCAGTCATGGTCAAACCCGGGAATATAATTACCTTGACGGGACAGCTCATCAAATTATGTTATTTTGAAATTTGATTTAAATCTGTTTGAGTTCAACTTCGCTGGTATGGAGTAACAATCTTACATCTTTAATTGTGAAATTGACTGCTAACTTAAGAAATGAATCTCCCTTCTCCCCAGAACATCTTTCACATGGTAGTTGAAGTACCAAGATGGGAAAATGCCAAGATGGAGGTATGACTTTAATCCCCTCCCCCACAACTACCCATTATGGGCACATCTGTCCAAATAGTGGACTGTTTCAGAGGCAGATCCTAAGGACTTTCATAGTTGGGAGCCGAAATAGCAGAAATGGAAACAATAGTAGCAATTAGAGCTGGGTGATTTTGACAAAATCAAATATCATGATATTTTTTCACTGAATATCTCAATATTGGTCATGTGAATATGATGACCAAGCAGTTAAAGGGATTTATTGTTCATATCATCATTTGAGAAAATGATGTCACTTTGCTGTAATGCAGCTTTTAAGACCGGGTAATGATAATATTTATGTTCTTTATGATATTACAATAATGAAAATCCCATATACTGCCAGGTTTCTTATCATACTATTGATATGATATTGTTATATCAGCCATGTCTAGTGGCAGGGCCAAAGTTGCAAGTCTCAAAATATAGAGGGATTCCTTGATAACAGCTGGTCCAAGCTTGCATGTTGCATTCTATGCCTCTGTCCTGTGGATTTCTCATCTCATCTTGGTCTATCACAATGCAGCCATTTTTGTATCATGGTACTCCACTGTCAACTACATAGCTTGGTCAGATCCTAAATGTGATTGAGCCATCTACTTTTTGGTTGGGGCATAGAGGTCAGACTCAATCACTCTAAAAAGATCAATCTAATTGATTCATGAGATTGGTCTGTCTTGCAAAGCTAATCTTGCTGTGTGCAGCATTAGAATTATAAGGACATTTGTAAAATATTAGACTCTGCAATAATAACCGAGTCATGATGTAACCTAATATTCAAAGCACCTCTTTTGTAAATAAACCCGCATGAATGCCTGTTCATTTTCTAAGTTGACTCTTACTTTCAGATAGCTACAAAAGAGCCATTGAACCCAATAAAGCAAGATGTGAAGAAGGGGAAATTGCGCTATGTTGCCAATGTTTTCCCGCATAAGGGCTACATATGGAACTATGGAGCCATACCTCAAGTAAGGTTCTTTCTTCACGTCAAATGATGTTTTCTTGACTTTTCCTTTAAGAAAATAACTCTCCATCAGAAAAATATGTTGGCTGTTCATTTTGATTTAATGAGCCTTTAACATGTGTAGGGCGAAGGGTTTATCTTAGTTCTGTTATAGCATGATCTTTTGTTTCCTGGTAGACATGGGAAGATCCAGGACACAAAGATGGAGACACAGGATGCTGCGGTGACAATGACCCCATTGATGTTTGTGAAATCGGTAGTAAGGTACAAAACTTGCTCTATTTTTGTAGACTAACCTTTCAACAAACTAGTTTACATATTAGTTAAAAATAAGAGGCTAAGATGAAAACTCAAGTTGGGTGCTTGTTCAACAGTTTATTTAAGGCACAGATGTAAAATGATTTGAAATTGCTTTGCATTGCTAGGTGTGTTCCCGTGGAGAGGTAATCAAAGTTAAAGTATTGGGGGTTTTAGCCATGATTGACGAGGGTGAGACTGATTGGAAAGTCATAGCAATCAACATAGAGGATCCCGAAGCCAACGAGTTGAACAGTAAGCACACGCTTTATATACTTATTACACGAAATCACTGTTAAATATTTTTCTGACTCACAACTGATGATCTTGTTTTTTCATGTTTTCTTAACAGTTTTTACATCACTAATAGTTCAAAGCTGTTCTGCTGTTCCTTTGTGTGTTTAGATGTTAGTGATGTACAAAAGTTGAAACCTGGTTACCTGGAGGCTACAGTCGACTGGTTCAGGAGATACAAAGTGCCAGATGGGAAACCAGAAAACGAATTTGCCTTCAATGGAGAATTCAAAGACAAGGTATCCACTTAACACTCCTTAATCTTAACAAGTTCTCAGGAAACGGGTTTGCTTTGGCCTCTAATCAATTTAATTTTGAGGGGCGGCATAGCTAAGTTGGGTAGAGCGGTCATCTGGCAATCGCAAGGTTGCAGGATCGATTCCCGGTCCTGCATACAGCATGTCGAGGTGTCCTTGAGCAAGACACTTAACCCCTAACTGCTCCCTGAGCGCCATATGTTGGCAGCTCACTGCTCCTATACAATAGGCTGGGTCAAAAATGCAGAGAAATCCAAATTTCCCCTTGCGGGACTGATAAGGGAATCTTTTATTTATTTATTTAGTTAGTTTTTACCAATGTTGTCCTGCCTAGCTTGACAAAGCTAATGTGGGTTACCGTTAAACTAAGGCTACATTTACATTGCACATGTCTGCTACATTTTATGTTTCAAAAGTGATTTTGGCTATGACGTTTATACTATGCTCTGTGTGTGACGTTGAAAGATTTTTTCTGTTAGTGAATATCTTACTTTAGTTTTTAAATTTACATCGGTTTCATCCCAAATACAGTGGCAGATCATCATATGCGAGTTATCAGGGGAGATTTACTGACAGTTGTGCATCAATCAGGGAACAATTTCACACACTATACGTCTGGTAATCAGAAGGTAACAGGTTCGATTCCCGGTCATGCAGAAAGCATGTCGAAGTGTCCTTGAGCATGACACTGAACTCCTAACTGCTCCCTGAGCACCATATGGTGGCAGCTCACTACTCCTATACAATAGGATGGGTTAAAATGCAGCGAAATCCAAATTTCTCCTTGTGGGACTGATAACTGAATCCTTTTAAAAAATAAAATTATTTTGTACTTGGTGAAAGCAGAGATGTAAATGACAATGCTCCGCTTGCTATATCTGTAACGACCATGTTGATTTGACGGAAGAGCTGCTAACTATATCCAATGCAGGTAAAGACCATATATTCTCAGCAGTTTCCTTAAAGAGGTCATCTAAGCCTGATTTTAAAAGAACCTCAGAAATTGGCCTTCCTTTTAAGGCCAATTTCTGTTAACTGTAAAATAATCAGTTTTGTTTCATATAAACCATTGCTGCTGTTCCTTTGTTCCAGGACTTTGCCATTGAGACAATCAAGAGCACTCACAGCTTCTGGAAAGCCCTTATCTCTCAAAAGACCAATGCGGGGGAATTGAACTGGTAAGTAGAAATTAAGACACTACTGTCTTGATGCATGCTCAATAATCCAGGTATGGAAATCACAAAAAGAGGTGAATCAGTTCAACTGGATCAGATCCAGTTGAACTGATTCACCTCTTTTTGTAGTAAGACACTACTGGTTAATTTTCATTTTTACATTTTATATCTGCACCATGATGCATTCATGGACATTGAAAAAAAACTTTGGATATACATATCACAAAAAAGGTGAATTGGTTCAACTGGATAAGAAGTTTATTCAGAAACCTTTCATCACTTAAACAGGTGAAGATGTCACCTGTATGAGTGATGAAACGTTTCTGAATAAACTTCTTATCCAGTTGAACAGATTCAGCTTTTTTGTGATTCCCTAACCTGGATTATTGAGCATGCACCAAAACATGGATATTCATAGCATCTTGATCATGAGAGACCATGTCAATTTTTAAACTCCCACAGCAAAAACACATGCATTTCAAGAGGGGACAGTCCTTATTGCTGCTCGATGGATGAGGCCAAAGCTGCTGTTAACGAGGTTCGTAAGATTTTTGTTGTTTTATTGTTGAACTAAGAAGTTCGAGACTAATCTATACATAATTCAAAACATCTTTACCTTCTCGGGCAGCATAGCTTAGGAGGTAGGGCGGTCATCTTGTAATAGAAGGATCGGTGATTAGATTCCTGGCACCTGCAGAAAGTATGTTGAAGTGTCCTTGAGCAAGACACCGAACCTTTAACTGCTCCCCAGGTGCTCTGCTTACTGTTCCTATACAATAGGATGGGTTAAATGCAGTGAATGAATTTCATTGATTGTATGTATGTAAAATGAAAACTAAATAAAGCATCTTCTTTTTAGACATGCCCATGTGGAACACAAGAACCTGTCCCCTCATCAGGTACTAATTTTCCTATTCCCAGAAAAATGATTATAGAAGTACTTTAAGGGGAGGCCTCTGAGATAATTTTGTAGACATTTATTTTTGTATAAATGATAAATTATTGTTTTCTATTTACAGTCGACAAATGGTTCTACTACGATAAGAAGTAGTAACCTAACAGCCTACTAGAATGGACCCAGGAACATATCTTCTCTGTGGAAAATATATATAGAGATAGTGCACATGGTATCACCATAGACTTCATCAGGGAAAGGTATTTTCCCTGGTCTCAGAAGATACTAGATATACATGTTTCAGTCAATAAATTAGTTAATTTACTTATCTATTGGAGACTTTTTCTTTATTTAATAAAGATCTCTTTGGAGATGTGCTGTCAAATGGATATTTCAGGGTAGTTTTCTGAATACTACTTGTGTATTGTACGAGATTGAACGGATTAAAAAAACCTCTGTGAAAACATCTAGAATTGACTTTGACTATTTTTAATGAGAGACTGCAAATGTTTTATTATAGTATCTGGTCTTATGAAAAGAATACAATAATTATACCATAATCCTGGGTATTAACATATCCCCACCCATATGCCATTGAGCTTCTCATGGAACAGGCCACAGAGGCTAATAATCTAACCTCACACCCTCAGGTACTCCTCGGGGCAGTGCTTTCTTCCCCAGGGTCTTCTCACTTTACACCACCCACTTAACATCCACAAACAGTTCTATGAAAATAATAGAATACCCAGGTGACACAACCGATGTAGGCCTAGCCTCCAACAATGATGAAACCCAGTACCGCAATGAAGTAGACCTAGCTGTTGCTCGATTCACAGACAATGACCTGCTTAATAAAGCCAAAATCTTAAAAACTCATTATTGATTTCCGATGCCTACCAAATCCCAAAACACACATACAAATGAGCAGAGACCCTGTCACCTCTACAGACTCAAATTCCTTGGAACACACTTAAGCAATAGCTTGAGGTGGAAAATTTAACACTGAACACTTTCTCAAGCAAATTAAAAAATATAGAATCAAACATGAATTTCTTATTTTGTTTTACTCGACCATTATCGAGTCCATCATAACATCTTCTCTTACAGCGGCACACACTGTCAAATATGGGGGGAAAAACCGCAAATTTTGAACCAGGTATCCAAAATCAACTAAAACCTCCACTCAGATTAATCTCTTCATACTGGACTGTAAAACAAGCAGAGAACACCTCCAACCCCTCACATTCTGCTCATCACCTCTTCCAGCTCTTTCTGTCAGGGAGGCACCACAGGTCACTGTCCAAGACTACACCCTTCAGTTTTTCCTTCCTACCCATCAAAACTAAATTCTTCCTCAGAGTCCTCTTCACAAACACCACTAACATTCATCTAGCTGTTCCTAATATGTAACTGTCAACTAATACGTGGAGTGTTTATTTTTGCCACACGTATATTACACCAGCTCTGGTCTTGTGGCTAGAAGACTATCTAGAGCCCACTGAGACAAATTTTCAATCTGTGATAATAGCCTATACAAATGAAATTGACAACTTAATCTAATCTAATTCTGTCGTCGGGGTACTTTGACTCGGATGGCATGGTAGGGAAAACCCTTAAATCAATACGAATTACCGCCCCCTAGCGTTCTCTAGGCTGTAGTCCTGCTCATAAGGGACCGTGCTTAGGTTCTTTTTATGTACCAGCCCATTAACTATAAACATATAGAATCGGGTCAAAGTTGTGTTATCTTTGCAGAATAATGGATCTGATGGGAGAGATTTCCCAGAGCTTCAAGTATACGTCTGTAAACTGATTCTACCATCTTGAAGGACTTGAGCGCTTCAGACAATGGGCAACGTAATGCCAAAAACAACAACAACAACAACGACGGGATTTGTAGTAACTGGACTAAGACCAAAACCAGCAGTATGACTCCATGTGGAGACGACGCTCTAGTTTTGTTTGCGGTGTTAATTTCCTAATCTGGTCATTTGATATCTTCACTTGCACACCTTCGTCTTTCCGTTAAAAAAAAGTATTTTGTTGGTTGCGTTGTGCGCCCTCGTCATATGAGTGGGTTTCCCGGCGACGAGAGTTTAACAGTGTTTCGAGTCTTGAAGGACTCGTCTAGTACACTTGATCCCCTCTCACTCATGCATACGCACATACACGGTCCCAAGTCCCTCCTCACCCCAAACCCGCGGCAACACGCTCCGGGGAAAAACACAGTTACGCAGTTCCGGTGAACTGTCAAATTTATAACTGGCAAAGCGACGGGAAAAGATAGGACCCAAAAAAGGCAGAGGAACGGGAGTTGAGAGAAGGTAAAAACAATAATGATGACTGCTACTGACAAACCGGGCGGGTTTTCACCCCCTCGTCACTCTTCTGCCGTTTTGTACCCGAATATGTGCGATTGCAGTTCGGATCACTGACCTTGTATGAGTAAGTGAACTGACGTCTGGTAGACCTTAGTCTGGTGTTTGCTACAATCCGCATGTTGGTCGGAGGACTTCCCACATATTCATTTATTGCCATATGATAACTGTCACTGTTGCTATACTTCGAGCACATTACAGAAGTGTGTCGTTCTATTCAGCTGGTGCACATAGTGACATGTTATTCTCAATTAAAGGGCTTTTGTTGACGGAGAATTGGCTTAAACGGTACTTTCTGGAAGTGCTAGTCACTGAGGTCCGGACCATTCGATGTGTATAATACGCATTTGAAGTTCCGCTGAAAAGTGACAGGTGTGTGTGTGTGTGTGTGTGTGTGTGAGAGAGAGAGAGAGAGAGAGAGAGAGAGAGAGAGAGAGAGAGGAGAGGGGGAGGAGAGAGGGTG
>OMLC01020590.1:2003-12713 GCA_900302585.1 Regalecus glesne | reverse complement strand
TGGGGGAGAGATCGAGTGTCATAGCCATAAAAATAGTCTGAGTAAAAACACTGAAACTAGACAGCTCGTGTGAATTCTGGTTCGAGCTGGGGTTTCTTCCTCCCCCCATCCGAACCACCTTCCACACTTGCTAGATTGTGTCAATATATAGAGCTTACACATACCAGCCAAGTAATCCAGGGCCAGGATAATAATGTGTGAACAATAAGCTTCCAATGCCCGATTTGATTTTGTAATGCTATGAATGCATTCATGGATTCAATCCTTAAGAATTCCAGGGACTGAATTTAGTCAGAACTTTATCAAGGTGTATGTGAATACAGATATAGTTTGGGATGTGTGGGGGGCCCGGTGGTCTTGCGTCTGAATTAAGATAAGTGTTTTCCAATTCTGACTTCAAGTAAACAATGTGCTCCTTTTGTGTCGTAACGATAAAGCTCATAAGCATTACACCTTTTGCAGGTAACCAAGAGACATGTCTTTTATCTTTGGCTGGCTCTACAGAGGATTCAGCAGTGTCTTGCAGCTATTAGGTAGAGTATTACAGTGCATGTGTAAGAACACTTCACAAGCCACAGTTTTTTATGTTATTTGGTATCAGCACTCATATCAAAGGAAGTAACACGGATTCGCATTTAACAGTATTTTCCTTAATTTTGCTTTTAGGGCTGTATAAGAAGACGGGGAAGCTGGTGTTCCTTGGGTTAGATAATGCTGGAAAAACGACATTGTTGCACATGCTCAGAGATGACAGACTGGGGCAACATGTCCCCACACTACATCCAAGTACATCAAATTATTTGATTAATCTTCAGATCAACAATCAGCTTTGCTAACAAGGCTGTAGATGTGCCTTTGCTTCATCACTCTCCTAACGGCCAACGAATGTTCTCACTCTGTCCTCAGCATCTGAGGAGTTGACTATTGCTGGAATGACGTTTACAACATTTGATCTTGGTGGCCATACACAAGGTAGGGAGCTGTTAATGAGTGCTATTTCTGTCTCCAAGGACTATGAATACCACTGAGACTTTAATTTATGATGATATCCTTGTATCTAGATAAATAATGATGTGGCCTGATTTTCTCAGCACGACGAATCTGGAAGAACTACCTCCCAGCCATTAATGGTATAGTCTACATGGTGGATTGTGCTGATCTTGAACGACTAGCGGAGGCTAAAATTGAACTTGATGTAAGTTATATTGCTGTCTTTATTTTCACAGCATACCTAAATGGCAAATAAGGCAATCATACCTCTTTGCTCTCAACCATCCTTCACGGGAAAAGTCAGGTTTTTCATTGTGACATCATGTCCCCAGGCCCTGTTAACAGATGAAACCATCTCCAACGTCCCGGTCCTTATCCTGGGCAATAAGATAGATCGTCCAGAGGCCATCAGTGAAGACACACTCAGGGGAATGTTTGGTCTTTATGGCCACACAACTGGAAAGGTAAGGAATAGATATGATTCTCAATGGACACAGATTTCTTGGATGCTCAGATTCAATATTTCCAACATTTTGCCTCAAAGAAAATTACATTACACATTTTCATTATGGCAAATAATGTTCCACACACAGAAATAGTGAAGAGTTGGGTTAACTTCATGACTTAAAGTCTATCATTTTTTTATGTTGTTTCTTGTTCCAGGGCAACATATCACTTAAGGAGGGGAATCTGAGGCCAATGGAAGTTTTTATGTGCAGTGTGCTGAAGAGACAAGGTTACGGGGATGGTTTCCGTTGGTTGTCCCAATATATTGATTGAATCACTCCTTATTCTCTGCCATTTTGTGTACGTTACCATGGAAAGATATTTTCATAATTATATTTATTAAACTTTAGATGCTCACAATAAGGACTTTGATCATCCCAGTAAGAACACCATTCAAATAATGTTTAATTATGCCCTGTTTTAAGTCTGTTAAATCTTTAGCACTTAAACATTTTTACAGGTCAATGTTAGGCTGGAGATTATGATCATCAATGTGTAAAATGGAAATATATCTAGTACATAATTATTTGCTATGATAGGATTATCTACCATACTTGAAACTTGCTTGGAATTCTTCAGTTCATATCAGAGCAACAACCTTGCTCCATATAGAACATGTCTGTCTTTGGTCTAGGTTTATTTTTAGTAGCTGGTGTTGGCTTACAGTTAAGGCCCATTTGACTAACATTTTGTTTTTGGCGTCACTCTTTCTCTATTGGGCCAAAGCTCAAAAAACAAGAAACTATTACTAAAAGGTCTGGAACCTGAATGACCATCAATATTAAAAGAGCATAATTGATCTTCAGAACATTTAAAATATTAATTAAGTTTACATTATCACTTGTTAAAACATTCAAAAATTCATCATTATAAGCTGACCATCAAACTGTTAAGTACAGTTAACTGCAGTTTGGGCATGGGTTTTATTTGTTTGCTTAAAATGCTACATAAGTGTTTTAGATCACTGGTAACACCACTCCAGCTGATTTAAACAAATGTGGTTTGTCTATACTGAGAACCTGACTTTAATTGATGTGTTGTGAAATGACTCTGAGTACTTTGTGACTTTTGTCTGCTGATCACATGCAGAAATGATGAGAGTACTTGGGTGACTCAAAAACAAGTAGAAGTTTTGCATGAAAATACAAGTTTACTCATTTGTAAATGAGTTTTAATCTCGTGGTTTTTATGATAAAACAAAACGACGGTTACCTTATTTGCAGCTTGTAAATGTGGTGGATTGATGAGTTGATGAGTTGAGTTTGCGCACAATAAATATATTGAAAAATCCCTAAATTAGACGTGGAACATATTCTTAGTGCAAAACATCATATAAAATAATCAGGCGTGTGTTTATCAACTTAGAAAATGTATTCTATCCTGGGTAAAAAATTAACGCTTGACAAATAAACACCTTAAGTACCTCACTTAACGAAAAGGGAAAGTTCCATAGTCCCGCCTATTTAGCTATTCTGTCTGCCATTGGGTTAGAATTGTTCTAAGCTAAATTTGACCAATCATGGAACGACGAATGCTCGGTTTCTTCATTTAGGCCAATCAAACACAACCAGGAAGTTGGTCAACACATTGGTCGAACATTTAGGAAATTTAGCCTAAATCGAACGTAAATGGCAGATTTTACCTCGTCGAAGTTCTGATAAGCATTACCGAGACATTTTGTTAGTACGGCTTCCTATAACGAGTCTACCGCTGTTTGAAGTTTTAAAACGCAAGTATTTTCAAGTTGCATGACTACTTCCATGGTCTACTAACTGCCCCAACGTCAAGCAAAATGGATTTAATCGAGAAGACGTGTTGTGTTGTGACAGTATCAGATCCGTTTTCTGATCACAAACCAGTGAGTTGCAGTGGAGTTATTCTCAATGCACAAAATGGAACGGTGATTTGCACTAGTCTCATATTTTCCCATTTTTTCGAAGATAAAGACACATTTTCTACAGACCAAGGGTTCCTGTTACCACACGGTTTGACCGAAAAAGCAAATATTCACGTACATCTCTCTGAACATCGAGATCTAGACATCAACCATTGCGCATACGAAACATCCACAGTTTATCGAGGCAGCACAACGTACCATTACAAAGCCACAGCTAAGCTAATGATGCTAGTCAACTGCCTGGAGTTCAGAAATGCTTTCCAGTCCATCTTCCAGGAGGCTGACAAGTGGCATTTCAATGGAAATGAAGAGGACGAGGAATTGATCAGGGACTCCCACCTCCTTAGCTGGTTTGCTGTGCTCAAGTCAAGTCTTGCGGACGGTGCTCCACATTCAGGCACTGTGCCCTGGCTGAAAAGCTCATTACTCCAAAAAGGATGTCCGGTCATTGCATGTGGTTCCCCTTTTGGTTCCCTCTGCCTGGATCTTTTCAGCAGTGCACTAAGTAAGGGCATCATCAGTAACCTAGCAGGAAAGGACAACGCTGTCATTTTCACAGATGCCCGCTGTTTGCCAGGCACTGAGGGAGGGGGTCTCTTCCTACAACGAGGCAATCGCCTGCACCTTGTTGGACTGATCGTGTCTCCACTGTGCTGGAAAACAAATGAGTGGATAGGACTCACGTTGGTTTGCTCAGTGCATCTGATCTTGAAGAATATAATAGGGTGTGTAAAGGTTCAAGATCCACTGAGAGAGAACCTCTTTCATACGGGAGCATCAGACTTGTCAAACACAACTCTTAGCTTGGAAAATGATAAATACCCTACTGTGTGTTTGATAGATAGCGGACAGTTCTGGGGTTCCGGGGTTGTAATTGCCCCTCAGTTGGCTCTGACCTGCCGTCATGTTATCAGTGGAAAATCATTTGTCACCCTGAGATTCTCTCACAGGAATAGGTATGAATACACCTATTGTCTTCATCTCATCTCTTGTTGGCTGTTACAGATGTCTGCTTCTATGAATCTTGTGCGCAAGACTAGTGTCATAAATTGGACTTTCATGAGGTGTAATGTTAACAACTTTTTAGGCTGTAGTTCCTCTTTACTTTCCTTAAAGTCAGCGATTTTGATCAACTTTGCCAACAGTGCTTGATGGACTGCAAGTTTGTCACATGTACTTGCACTTGATGAGTTGAGGATATGTTTTCTTACAAAACAAAACCTGTATCAGAACGTCTCAAGATCTAGTTTTCTGTATTTTATTCATTTTAGGTTCATTGATGCAGTGGGAGATGTCCTTTTTTCCACAAAGTCATCGTCACCCTATGACCTGGCCTTAGTGAAGCTGAGACACCCTGCCACTGAGGTAGTGGTCCCACAACTGGCTGAGACCTTTCAGCCAGGTAGGGGAATCTTGTTAAGCGATTAAATAATGCTAATGAAGGTATTTCAGGTGCCACTTCTTTCATATGCCATCAACAGAGTATTTTATTTTATGGTTGTACATTAAGTGAGCTATGTGTCATTTTCATCTGAGCACTAAACTCTATTTTTTAGTGATGTCAATGAGAGATCCGTTTTATGTGTCGTGATTAGTTCCCATGTTTTGGGGTGGACACGGACAGAGTTCACTGTCTGGGCCTATGCAATTATAGATTGCAAAATTAACAAAATGTCCTCTGAAAGGATGATACAACTTTTGGATTTGTGATGTTTGCTTTTGTCTTTTTCAGCCTGTAATGAATTAAAAAATAGCAATGATAAATACAACTGTAAAGAGCTAATTTATTTTAAAGGATAGATATAGTTTCACCAACTAGATTCATCCCATAGAAGGCAGGCACCAATAAGACATGGACAATGGACACAAAATACGTGTGTGGCATACAGATGGTGTGTGCAGACTATGAAACTGCCAGAAGCTAGCGGTTTTAAGTGTCCTTTGTTGTGTCAAGAGAATCCAGGCTAACTCCCGAAGACAGAGCCAGCCTTTCCTATTATCCTGTTGAGTCTATTGGAATCCCTTCCACAGATGCCACTTCCCCAATAAAAAGCCTTGTAACAAATAGATCCAGCTACGGTAGACTGGTAGAACATCTGAAGTAAGATCCTGCTTCACTCCCAATTACTCAAAACTTCCTAGGAAATATGGATGGTTTTGGTCCTTATCATGCATTTTCTATTATGATAATTAAGCTAGAACTCTTCTCATAAAGAGGTCTGGTTAACTTCTGTTGACTAGATCATTCATAGTACAACACTCTTAGCAAATGTGTCAGAAGCTCAGTGTACAACTCTTTAACTCAAAGCTTTTTGTATAACCTGTTGTGCTTTATTTGCATGACTTAAGGTGAGGATGTCATAGTGATCAGTTATGGTGGGCTGGGTCGAAACTGTGGGCCTTCCCTGACCAGTGGCATCCTCTCCAAAGCCATTAGCTGGAATTACCAACCCGTCATGCTGCAGACCACCTGCGCAGTACAAGCAGGAACCAGCGGGGGTGCTGTGGTCCGGACACGCTCAGGAGAGTTATTGGGTAAGTTTGTAGCCTGCATCCTGGGCAGCAAAAGCATCTACCCTATTTGATCAGTGGGGGGCACTTTATTTCCATGGAAAACATCAGTATTTCAGTGCAGAGTACTAGGTGTGCATGGAAAAGAAATTTGCATTCATAAAAGTGTTTTCTCTGTACTGTTGTTTAAATCCTCAGCATCCTTAAGACTTGTCACTGTATTCCAGGTATTGTGTCCAGCAATACGAGAGACTTTGCCACCCAGGTGACCTACCCGCACCTCAACTTCAGTATTCCTGTGACTGTACTCCAGCCCTTGCTGCACCATTTCAATCGGACGAGAGATGTTGAGGTGTTCAGGGCTTTAGATGCCACTGAAGAAGGAGTGCTAAGGATTTGGAGGTTACAAGGTGATAAAAGCAAGCTTTAGGTAATGTCCTTGATATGCTGTGGTAGAAACATGAACGCAGATGTCCGCTTCTTGACTCACTCATGGATTAACCGTTGTCAAAGGGACCAGCACTTGGATAGGATCCTATTTTGTATTTGGTCTGATGTCAGTTTAGCCATTAATTTTCTAGTAATTAATAATTATTTTTTCCATGGTAAAGAAGAAAGAATAACAAGTGGAAATGACATGTCTGTCAAGCGATCACTCATATGACTTCATGATGTAGTGTACATGATGGCTTTTTATGTTTAAACAGTTTTTAATGTTAAATAATATATATGAAATTATACCTTGCAATTTCAATACAAACACTTTTTAAGAACTGTTAAAATGAACATAAACTCTTTGAATAGAAATGATTGTATCTACAGCACTGCAGCCTCTTGTGATTAAATGGACTTGCACTGGATAACATCTACTGAATGTCAATCCTTTTCTCTATACTCTCAGAGTCCTTACTAAATTATGTTCAGTTGCAGAACCCAAGAAACACAAACTACAGTACCAGAAGAATAGCTGATTGGATATCACAGAGAGTTGAGTCAGTTAATTCGGATCGTGTTAATGAGGAGAAATGTTTCATCACTCATACAGGTGACATTTTCATACTAAGCTGACTGCAGGCATCACCACGCTTATAAAAAATACAGTTGCATAATAACTGAAAACAATGATCTGTTTCATATGCAAATTTTCATGAGTCAATAGTCATGACAATTTGAGCTAAAATGGCAATGTCGACTGTTCCCAGGGAATAGTTACAATCACATCACAGTAAGATAGCTAGAGGTGTACTCTTACCCACCGCCCTCCTCGGTTACGGGATGGGAGCATTGAAACTCCAGTAGATGGTTATTTTGCATGTGAAATCCTCATTGTTTTTGGTTATGGAACTGTATTATTTATAAGAGTGGGATACCTGCAGTCAGCTGAGACTGAAGATGTCACCTGTATGAGTGATGAAACATTTTACTCAATAAACGCTGTGTCCATATGAACCGATTCACCTTTTTGAGATTCCCTGATCTGAATTTTGAGGATGCATTAAGACTGATGATTCCATAAGGGGCGGTAGTTTCAGAATAGTTGAGACACAGATTTTCCAAACACTACATCTCAGTTGCTTTCAAACCCCAAAACACACTGCATCAGAAGTTGGTCCACCCCAAGGAACTGGTCCCCTGGCACAAACAGAACAATATAGCGTATGCTTTTAAGTGCCGGGAGAATTACTGCGATTGGTAAAATGGACCTGTCTCTCAGCAAAGACGATACACTCACACAAATATGGACAACAACTAATAATTTTCAAAATGATGTGGTCTACTTTCACCAGCACAGAGGAATACATTCAGTGTAACATGCTGACAGGTTGCTGAGAATGATCAGTCACCATGACTGGTTAGCTGGGAGGGGATGCTGCCATTTTCTGTCATTTGTTATTCCCCTTCAACACTGAACAGTGTCTCACTAAAAACCCACTCACTAGTAACTTATTTAAGGCGTGACCCAATGGGATTTTTCTGGTACTAAGTTCCGTTATTGTAGTCATGTGAAACTGAGAAATGACATTTCAGAGGATTTGTGTCCCTGTTTGAGAGAAACCGCTTTAGGGGCCCGAGACGCCCGGAATGTGCAAAGATGATAACATAATGCTCTTCTATTCCTCTGTCCCTCAGATTGAATAGTTTTCAGTGGAGAGGCTCGGTCAATGCCTACGGGGGGTTGAGTCAAGAGGTTTCAGCAGGCACTGTGCTGTCAGAAGTGCTGACGTGAAAACTCAAGTCGGCATCTAGTTTCTACTGACTTCACACAGCCGGCGCCATGGAATGAGGGGAGGGAAAATGTGCAAACCGAAGCAACGACTACAAAACCTGCTGCATGGCAGATAAGTAACAGAGCGATTATACTTTTAATGGACATCCTTAGGTTCCATTAGACTGGAAAAGCAGGACAGAGATGTGCTTTGAGCAGCCACACAACAGCAAAAGGCCCATCTTTTTATTCAACAAATCCTCCAACTCTTATCTAACTTAAGACAAAGGGGGAAAAGTGATATCAGTTCATGTTAGAAATGAAGTGAGGTGAGATAAATACACTTATTTTTCAAGGAGTAGTAATATATCCTTGCTTAGTTGATGATTCATTTTTGCGTGTTAAAACCGTGATTAATATCAAAATTTACTATCAACAGGATGTCTCTGAACCGCTAAAGCAAAATTGCAATACTCTAATTGTGAAAGCTATGTTCAAGTGAACATAAACTGCTTAAGTAGAACATGTCGTGTCTGGAAATCTTGTTGGATGTTGTATGTGCTGGAAGAAAGGGATGACCCGGTGGTCCGGTGGTTAGCACCGTTACCTCACTGCAAAAAGGTCCTGGGTTTGAATCCCGGGCTGTCCCAGGTCCTTTCTGTGTGCAGTTTAGATGTTCTCCCCACGTCTTTGTGGGTTTCCTCCAGGTGCTCTGGTTTCTTCCCACCATCAAAAAGACATGCATGTTAAGGGTTAATACTCCTGCCTGTGCCCCTGAGCAAGGCAATAGAAGTGAAGAAGTGGAGTTGGTCCCTGGGTGCTGCAGCCCCTCACCCTATACAGTAGGATGGGTTAAATGCAGTAGACAATTTGACTTTTAACCTGCAATGACAAAATAAAGTGGCTTTCTATCTTTCTCTCTTTAAAGCTGTGAAATCAGTAGTGGGGGGAAACGCATGGGGTGAGCTAAACATTCCTATCTATTCCACCTATGTGGCCATACGTTGTCTCTCTTCTTTCAAGTGTTTTCGGCGATCTCAGGAGGTAGGGCGGTCATCTAGTAATCATATACTCGTGGCTTGATCCCCATTCTCTGCAGAAAGCGTGTCGAGGTGTCCTTGAGCAAGACACTGAACCTCTGACTGTTTCCTGAGTGCCGCTGTCAGCTATGCTCACTTCTCCTGTACAATATGATGGGTTAAATGCAGAGAACAAATTCCCTTGGCCTTTGTCACACGGCAGTAAAATAATTCTATTCTATCAAATGTCAACACTTTGAAATAAGATACTGTCATAGTGTGCTATGTCTTTACATGGAGCAACTTCATTAAAACGTCCTCAACTATAATAAAAGCCAATATAGTTTTCTCCACAGTGACATTTATAGAATAGAATAATGTTTCTTTGGAGCCGCCAGCAATAAAAAGACATGCGCCAAAATGAATAATTCAAGAATAATAGTATTAAATTCAATTTCCTAAAATTAATAAAATGAAGAGTACATCTGATACATTTCCACCATACCCATTCAAATTTATACAAGTCCTAAGAGATGTGAGCCAAAAGCTGTTCAGGGCTCTCATTTTGTCCTTCGACACAGACATTAGATGACTTTTTAATCCATTATTTTTTTGTGCATGACAAAACCTCAGCCTACTTATTATTAGTGCATGATTATTTGAGGCTCGGTGGTTATTTGGTGCAGCTGGGAGGTAAAAACGATCCCAGTGAACAGATGTGAAAGGAGGACAGTGGGACAGACTGAGATGTAAGATGGCCAGGCTTGGCCACATAGACCACTTTATTTAACTTTTTTTTATTAAACACAATAGTTGATCCACATTATGTTACAATGGACACTTGTCAATTAAGCACTGTGTTCTGCTTGTCTGTCAAGGCATTAGTAAAGGGGACTAATGGGTGACAATCTGTTTTTCGGGTACACACAATATATACAAGTGATATGCGAGAAACATGACTATATAAACATCCGGTAATTCAAATTAGTTCAATCTTGGACAGTGCGAGCCTGTTTCATGCTTCAGGCATCATCAGTTTCCAAGTGAGCCCAACAACGGAGACCATGTGGATATACACATCAGCCACTTCCATGTTTTGTGTCACGTTACATACTTTATGTGCTCAAGATCTAGTGGGGGAGGGGCCCAAGGAATAGCGTATGGATACTAGGTCAATGGTGTTAGTTATTTATAATTACAAAGAGGATCTTTCTTTGTCTACAGCTGCTTGCCGATTCATTTCTATTATTTAAGGTGGATATTTTAGGTTTGCAGACGGGGGGGGGGCTATCTCAGCGATAGAGTGCACACTTCGGGAACTGATGAGCCAGAGGTCACAAGTTCAAAAGCATTAACGGGGGTCGTCAGTAAGGGTGTCCGGCTTTAATACCCCAGGCTCCATCTAAAGTCTGTGTCCACCCCCCACAACGTGGGGGACTAAGTGTGACACGTTGAAACAGACCGCTCTCATTTTAGGTTTGCAAATAATAAAAAAGTTTAGACACACAGGTACACATTCAACTATTAGATGAATATGTAACTGCATATCCATTACAGCCCTCCCGCACTAGACATTGAGC
>OMLC01020589.1:2059-19950 GCA_900302585.1 Regalecus glesne | reverse complement strand
CTGATTACTTCCTGTTGTTCCTCCCCTCCTTCCCCTTCGCCTTTGTATCCAGCTTGGGTCATTCCTTTTCTCACATTGTCTCCTGCTCTGCCGAGCCTGCAAACCAACAGGACGCGGTGGGTTAGCAGTCCGAAAGCAGGAGCGATGGTTCTGGTTTTGGTTGAGTCCTTCTTCAGAACTCTGAAGTGGGTTGTCTGTCCATCTGAGATTTTAGAATGGGGGAATATCCAAAGTTGGAGGTTCACCAGAGGAATTTGAAATTGCTCGCCACTGAATTGTGTCCGTTTTGAGTGTTATGAATCCTTTTCCGGATGCCCCTCCTGATGCCCTGCGGTGGGTTCGAATTTGCTGCTTTTGGCTTGTCAGCTCCTGAAGTTCATGCTCCACCACTGTGCTACCATGTCCTCTGCTTCAGGAACTGATGAGGCAGATATTCCAGGTTTGACCCACCATGGGATGTCAGGAAGGGCATCCAGCCATAATCCCCCACATTCCATGTAGGTTCATGTCCACTCCCACAATGTGGGGATTAATCTTGACATGTAAAAATGGACCTCTCCTTGTGATATTTTCCATGTCTTCTTGCAAATACCTTGTCATGAGTGACTATAATGTGTAACTGCCTCCTATTTGATCAGGGCCCCTTACACGTCCATTTAGTCTTTTCATTACTCATTCATTCATTGATTATTTCATTAAAACCCACTTATAACCTGTCCCCTGTCCCTCTGTTGCTTTGTCCCTCTCTCAGCTATGCATTTTCAGGTGTGGCTTCAGTCAGTTCAATCCAACGGCAAACTCAAAGTGCCTGAATCGGAGGACATCTGGAGTCTCCTTCCCTCTTTTCCTCTGTCTTCCTTTTCCCTGTCCTCCCTCTCTCTGTCCCCCTCCTATCTGTTGGGCATAGGTGCCTTGGCTTCCCTCACCGTGTACTGGCTGGTCACCCGTCCTCAACCCATGCGTCCACCCTGTGATCTACAGGCTCAGTCTGTAGCTATTGAGGTGAGTGGACCTTACTTGGCCCATGTTACCACTCTTAGGTTCAAGGTCATACACTGAGGTCATCTGTGGTCATCACTCACAGGGCAATCCCAGCTGCAGGAGATCTGCTCTTCTTAAGGATGACTCGCTGCTAGACTTCTACTATGAGGACACCAGGACAGTGTATGACATCTTCCAGAGAGGCCTCAGGATTGCAGGTAGGCCGATCCGCTCCGGCAAATCCACAGTCTTTTAACTTTGGATTGAGTTTGCATGATCCAATTGAACTTCACATTTTAGTTCCATCATCTGGATAGGTTTTGAAAGTAGGAAGTAGTTTTTGATTCCCACGTCACGTAAAAACTAGCAAAAATTCCAACCTACAGGAAATGGCCCATGTCTTGGCTTTAGGAGGCCAGGGAAACCCTACCAGTGGATCCCCTACACAGAGGTCTGACAGATATTTGGCATTTTGCTATTCCTACCAAGTGCTTCTACATAATCTGGTCGATGTTGGTACTTGTTGACTGACTGACTATCCTGCTGTTGCAGGTGGCGATGCAGGCGCAGATGCTCGGCTCCGGGCTGCTGGCCAAAGGCTGCCAGCCGAACCCTCAGCAGTTTGTTGGAATATTTGCACAGAACAGGCCGGAGGTATCCTCCACTGTACTTTGTTTGTAATGGGTTTTGTCTGTCTTTGGCTGCTTACTTACCTTTGAGTTTTCGAGTTGGTATTTTATTTTTAGATGCTGACTTAGGCCAAATTCTGGCACTTTTAAAATCATGTTCATAAACCTTACCCCGAAGTTCTTTAGACTTACTTGAAGGTGAAGAAAGGAAGATCCGAGTATATTTTTCCAGATGCAATTTTTCATTCTGTAATTCAATATTGGTGTCAAATCATTTTTTTGAGAGGCAGTGATCATAGGGTGGAACTAATATCAAAACCAATATCAAAAACATTGGATGCATATTATGAGGGATAAGCCTGCCAAAAAGTAACAAGGTTCTAAAAAGCTGAAATGTTGTTCCAAGACTGGTTATTATTACCATTATTGTTGCATTTGCTCAAAACACTTAAAAAATGTAGAACATGTAACTGGGTCTAAACATCCCCTTTACAAATTCTCAGGATTAGCATTAAATAGTATTCAGAGTTTTCCAACAAAAAACAAAATTAATTTGACTAATTATTATTTGTTTTTGCCACTATTATTAGTGATATTTACTGTTAACTGCATAGCATGTGGTTTCATTCTGGAGGAACACTCGCTGGAAATGTGCACTATGTAATGGCTCTATCGCCCTCTGTTGGTTGCAGTGGGTAATCGCCGAGCTGGCCTGCTACACTTACTCCATGGCAGTGGTGCCTCTGTATGATACCCTGGGCCTGGAGGCAATGGTCCACATATTCAACCTGGGTGAGAGACCCTGCTGACAGAGAAAGATAACTATAGCACAGCGGTATTTAACATTATAAGTGGTAAATATATTGACTGTGTCGCCGATTTCAGCGGAGATCTCTCTGGTGTTCTGTGACCGGGAGGAGAAGGCCTTGTCCCTCATGGACAATAAGGTGAAAGGTGTGACGCCGACTCTGTCCTGCGTGGTCGTCTTTGATGATTTCAGTGAAGCCCTGCTGGAGAGGGGGAAGGAGTGTGGAGTGGAGGTTTTAAAGCTGCAGGAGCTCATGGTGAGAGGGGCCAGAAGTACTATCAGATCATGGTCAGTTTCATCTTACTTGGACACATTTTGATAGAGCCAGTCGTGATAACGTTTCAACTGCTATTGAACACACCTTAGGATCTGGGAAGACAGAACCTCAAAGATCCAATGGTGAGTGTACCGGCTTCAGAAATCTGCATCATTACATCAGAGCTGGGTCTAGTTTATGTATATATAAAGTTCCTTTACAATTGCTGAGATGACAGATTTACTGTCAGAACTCTCTCATAAGACTTCATTATGCTTGCAGTCGGGGCTTAAATTAGGAATGGAGGAAGCTTGTTGTCATATTCTCATATTCAATCTCGTATGTTTGTTGTAGCCGCCCCAACCGCAGGATCTGGCAGTGGTCTGCTTCACCAGTGGAACCACAGGTACTGTGTAATCTCCCAGATCTCCCCATAATCATCTGTAATCCATCCTGTGCCCCCTACATTTATTTTACTCACATCATTAGAGAGGTGTCCATCAGCGCCCACTAACAAGCTCTCATTACGGTTTGGCTGTGGTTTCCTATGCTGCACAGGGCACTGCAATAACGTCTTGTTTATTTATCCAGGCAAGCCCAAGGGAGCCATGATCACCCACGGCAACATCGCCTCCAACACTTCCTCTGTTATTAAGATCCTGGAGGTCTGTCTGTACTTCCACCTCCCTCTCTAATTGAGAACAGCTTCACGGCTACCGTCATTTCCCATTTGTCTGTCTCTGTGTACACCTATCTCAGACCGTCTCTCCCCGCTGTGTCTAATGGCATGATTAAATGGATGTTTGATTGCCCTTGTAACTGGTTGGTACTTTAGTCAATTGCTCACATATAAAGATTCTAAGTACAATTATAAGGAGCTAGCTTTCTTATGCCGCTTCACTGTCTGTCGCTGTGTGAACTCAATCACTCCCTCACGTTTCTTCATTTTTCCTTCTTCTTTCTCTCTCAGGGTTCATTTGTGATCCAGCAGGAGGACGTTTCAATCTCCTATCTGCCGCTAGCCCACATGTTTGAGAGAATGATTCAGGTACAGGCTTCACAAATCTTGAGGTCTTCTGAGATTTTACTGCCGTGTGTGTTTACGCCAAGTTAAGCTTATTTATGTCTCAGGTTTCCATGTTCTGCCACGGCGCCAGAGTAGGATTCTACCAGGGGGACATTTCTCTCCTCATGGACGACATCAAAACGCTCAAACCGACTTTCTTTCCCGTCGTGCCTCGCATCCTCAACCGCATCTATGACAAGGTCTGTAGATCAGTTCAAATCTGTCGACGAATCACAGACACGCTTCACATGTACACCATCAGCACATGACAAGAGCGTTTCAACCTCATTCGCTTGTCTGTGTATGTCTTTTGGGGGGGGGGGGCATGCTGGTGAAGTGGGTAGCACTGCTGCTTCACAGCAAGGTCCTGGGTCCAAATCCTATCCCAGTTCCTTTATGTGTGGAGTTTGCATGTTCTCCCTGTTTCTGCATGGGTTTCCTCCCACTATCAAAACAGACATGCATGTTAGGGTTAACACCTGAGCAAGGCAATAGGAAATGAACTGGAGTTGGTACCCAGGTATGCAGCTGCTCCCATGCATTAGGATGGGTTAAATGTAGACAGCAGCTTTCATTGTATGTGTGTATAATGACAAATGAATAAAGTTTCTTCTTGTTCTTCCACTGACTTTCAATGCAGATCCTAGGCTCTGTGACCTCTCCGCTGCGGCGGGCTCTGCTCCACTATGCCGTGAGGAGGAAACAGACTGAGCTCAGCAGCGGGGTCGTGCGTAACAACAGTCTGTGGGACAAACTGGTGTTCAACAGGATTCAGGTCCGTCCCTTAACCGCTTTCCCAATGCTACTTACTGGGTTTCTTCAAATGATTATTGCATCAACACCACATCCCCATTTGCCTCCATTTCAGGCCAGTTTAGGGGGTAATCTGAGGTTCATCCTGACGGCATCGGCACCCATCTCCCCCGTTGTGCTGTCCTTCCTCAGAGCCACGCTGGGATGTCTCATTTTTGAGGGTTACGGTCAGACTGAGTGCACTGCAGGCTGCACATTCTCCATGCCAGGGGATTGGACAGCAGGTACCTGAGCTAGGCTTACACAGTATCATTGTCGATTGCTCAAAAACAAATGAAACAAAAACCCATGTGAGGGTTACTCTACTGCTATACGTTTGGCTTTGTGTCAGGTCATGTCGGTGCTCCTTTGCCCTGCGCAATGGTAAAGCTGGTCGACATCCCCGAGATGAACTACTACGCAAAGAACGGAGAGGGTGAGGTGAGACTGTCTGAAGACGAGGGAGCAAAATACATTGTATCAGATCTTTTGCTTTGTGTCGACACCGTTTCTTTACATTTCAGATTTGTATTCGTGGTCACAGCGTGTTCCGTGGCTACCTGAAGGATGAAGAGAGGACAGCGGAGGCCTTGGACAGTGACAACTGGTTGCACAGTGGTGACGTGGGGCAATGGCTTCCAGTAAGCTGAGTGTCAGAGCTGGTCTTAGCTGATCTGTCCATCCATTATTTGCCAGACCGACATCATTTCCGCTCTCCTGTTGGCAAGATTATCATGTCATTTCTTTTACCAGAATGGGACATTACGCATCATTGACAGGAAGAAGCACATCTTTAAGTTGTCCCAGGGAGAATACATAGCCCCAGAGAAGATAGAGAACATCTACATGCGCTGTTTCCCTGTACTACAGGTGTTTATACATGGAGATAGTTTACAGGTATTGTTGAACTAAAGACAATTTTTATACTCCATTTATTTGAATAATAATTAAAAAACACTAAAAATTTGTCCTGTTCCAGAAAAAAAAGCTTGTCATTTTTTATATTGTGTCTCACCAGTCCTACCTGATTGGCATTGTGGTACCCGACCCAGAGGTGTTCGCCAACTGGGCTAAGGAGAGAGGATTCATGGGCTCTTTGGAGGAACTCTGCCAGAATCCAGTACGTCATCTCATGTAAATGTGTATAAAACCACACAGCTCATTACTTTGCTAGAATAGAATGAATTAAGAGAATGCTGTCTGAACAGGACATAAAGAAAGCAGTGTTAGAAGACATGAGAGCAGTGGGCAAGGAGGCCGGCCTCAAGTCTTTTGAGCAGGTGAGGATTTCCCCCACTCTATTCTAAAGTCATGTGTGGAAGCAGAGAAGCAGCAGGAGAGGGTCTCATAGCTTTATTTTCTTATTTCAGGTGCGGGACCTTTACTTGCACCCAGAGATGTTCAGCGTGGCTAATGGCCTTCTTACCCCCACCCTGAAGAGCAGACGTGTGGACATTCGCAGGGTTTTCCAAGATCAGATCTCAAGCATGTACAGCAAGACAGCTCCTTAAAGGACCCCACCTATTAAGTCACAAACATACACATCCCTGTGAAAGGTTATCAAAGTCCAGCAATGGACCAAAATGGTACCAAGAACAGTAAGTCATGTTAAACATTGGACAGTGCCTTACCCAAAACCAGATGCATTTTGAAACATTGGCATTTGCTCTAGGAAGCTCAGGTTTCCATCCATGTCCATCCATGCCTCTTCTTGCACATTTGTGAGATACATTAACCATTTACATGCCAGGCATAAATCAGTGTAATGGTAAGTGAGGTTTACAAAAGACAAACGCACATGTCCTCTTTGCTAAATGCTACGTAAATGATCTTACTCAAGCACCTAGTGCTCTGATTTTACAAGTTTATGTAGTTTGACTGCCTTCATTCTGAATCACAATCCTGTCCTAATTTCCAGGCATTTTTTACTTTTTACAAAGTAAATTATTCTATAACTGTAGAGATCAAAGTAATAGAATATTTGAAGCACCATCATCCAGTATGTTGAAATGTTATGGGCGAGTCAAACCATTCCCAGTTGCGATTCTCTACTCTATGCTCAAGAGTGGAGTTAAAGAGACATTAGACCCCATTCATCAATTGTTTGTATGTACAAGTTTGTTTTTACACGCCTGTGGAACATTTTTAGCTCTCAATGTGGTCTGACAGGTTGTCACAAAGCCTGGTGGTTATTTGTGATTCCTTCCCCCCAAACATCTATTGTCTACCTCTTGCTCACTGGGTTGCTAAGACATCAGTGTTAGCCAATTGGTGTCTAAATTCAGGTGTTACCCAGGTTCTATACTAACCTCCAAGATAAACTTCAGGGCTAAAAAAATTCCATGAGAGTGCTAGGACACATTTGTACATATGAATTATTGATGAATGAGGCCCAATATTCCATGTTAAGCTTATAACATTTCCTGTGACTTGCATCAAATGTTGAATTTGTAAGTTACCACTTTCTGATTCAAGTTTAACTGTAAATATTAATATTGTGAAGAGGACACTACTAACTCCAGTAAAGATATCACTGAAAAGAAATAAAGATTAGTCACTGTAAACTATTGTGTTTGCAGTCATGAGGAAATAAAAGCTCAACGCGTTTATGTGACGGTTTGAAATAAAGTCGCTTTTAAGTAGACCCCACATCTTGCATACATCATCAGAGCCATATGAATCAGCAAGAAATAAATCACCCACAACATCAAGCTAGTCCTATTTCTCACAGATTATTTATTTCACGACTGTACATAGAAAATTACTTTGTAAAGCAGGCCCGACGTGTCAAACTGAACAGTTTCCTGATATTAAGACAGTTCTGAAAAGCATAAAACTCAAGTCTAATGTTAAACTAGTCACTCAATTGTGTTAAATAAACCATGTATTACAACTTTTAAAAAACGCAACTCTACATATAGCCAACAAACGGCATTACAGTACACAACGGAAGTGCACACATTAATGGGGCATTTTCTAGTAACCAACTTTACAGCTCTGAACGCGTTTGTTTTTGTCAGTAAATCAGCTAATTTGTAAATGTAAAACAATGACACGTTGATATTTTGCCACACTGACTTACACAGTCTTCTTTTTGAGGCAATACTTGACACAAGATTGAGAAAATAGGGATGAATGCCAGTGTGATTTGGTCCGAAAGCGAAGGAAGCCAGATTGGCCTCTCTAGCCTGATTTTATATGGCATTGCACGGTATGCAGACATGATATTGTAGAGTTTAAACAATGTAGAAAAGGTTCTTCCCGATCAGAGGCACTGTAAAAACAACAAATGGAACAAAGGACGCACAATTTGAATGGAGGGCAGCGGTGGAAACATGACTGTTTATCTTCCACTAGAGGGAGCAGCAGTCTGATGTTGGAGATGATCTAGTGTCCGTAACAATGACTGTTCCCCTCCTCAGATTCAACTGCACATCTTTCTACACTGCTGTACAGGCACTATCGCACTAGTGACAGGTAGGTTACCGTGACGTCTAATCGACAGTCGGGATAGTCGTGTTGGTGCCTTACGCACGAGTAGTGCTAACTGAACTACACTGTACACCTGGTAAAACCAATCGTTCAACATGGCACAGAGCTTAAGTAGTGATTGACCCTCATTAGTTAAGGTGAGATTATATCCGATACAGAGTGAACATTCTCGATCCATAGTATATGCTAACCTGGCTTTATAGCCCGGACAGAACTGAAGACGTTCAGTCCAATGTGACGCACTAGTTTTAAGAAGGTTGAAATTTTGTCACCGATGACCTGACTTTACACATATTACTTTTCTGGTGTCAGCAAATGAGATTTTTTTAAAAACTAAACATTTTTCTTCTTGCTTTCTAACTTGAAAGCATATGGTCAAGTTTGAAATAGAGAAGTGTAACCCTGCAAATTAGCTCCAAGAAGAGCAGTTTTATTCCTTCATAGGCCGATGGCTTGGTAAATGCAGCATTTGTATTACTTCTGAGGCGAGAAAAAGTCTTGGAAAAGAAAACGAAAAGTTGAGCAATGAAGAGAGCGACTGATGTTTGATGGGGGCACGGGGGAAGAAACTGGAAATCAGGATAAGGCCTGAGCTGCGTGGTGGAATGGTGCAGAGAGGCCTGAGAGAGTGCAATCCAGTCAGCTAGGCATGAAAAGGAAGAAAAGAACATATGTAGCGCTCTTCCCCTTCCAAGCCTACCTCTTTAGTCATCAGCAACAATGGAGAGAGCGCGCAACTCATTGAGCTTGGCCTCGTTCTCGCGCTCCCTCTGTTCGTCTGTCAGCCCCGCCTGGTCTATCTGGTCTGTCAGCTCACTGAAGATCTTGTGCATTTCAGTGAAGTACACCACCTTACGGATAAATAGAAGAACAAAAAAAGAAAAAAAGACACGGGTGGGTCAGTACAACACAGTGGCTTAAGGGGAAAAGAGTAAAAAGACGGGGTCAAATCATAAAGAAGGTAAGCTTTTCAGGGAGTTAAGAATAGGACTCTGAATTCATATCCCAACTCAGTTCCACCCCCACAACCTAACCTCGCTTTTACTTACACTGATTTCAGGCTGCTGGTCCCATACCCCCTATAACCCCGCTAATGAGAAGCGATTCGAGGAGGAGAAGAGGGTGCCCACAGATATCAAACGGCTCAAACAAAGCCCCCTCCCCAAAACCCGGCGTTTCAGTGGGTAGTGACCCTGCCTTTTCTTTCCCAATTTGAACAAGCGATAGAGTGTTCGCTGAAAGCTTTCTTGACACATCCCACTCTTGCTTCTTCCCCTAGTTCATGAGTCAGGCTCCCCTGAGAGTTGCTTTGATGATTAATAGACTTTAATCACATTACAAGACTCCAGAAGAGTGGGCAGAGAATGAAAGTACTGGGAAATACAACCACTTGAAACCCACACACATCTCAATATTTATTCAGGGAGCGATGCATATGGCATTGTGCTCTTAAGGGGGCATCATTGACTTATTTGCAATTGCACTTGAATCGTATTGTGGGCTAAAACAGTAAAAAAAAAAAAAGGAAAAAAGAAGCCAAGATGCCACTTGCATATATGCTCAATAGCGAGCTGGGGAGCATGACGGAATAATGTCCTGGTTGAGTTGGAACGGAAAACTAACAACAGTTGGTCTTTCCAAATATAAACGACACTGCTTTTGCTTCATTATTGCCACTGTTAAAATTTGACATTCGTGTTCATCAGTGGAAAGAAGTCAAAAAGTCTCAAACAACAGCTAATGGAGGGCTGAGCTTTTTGTATTTGTGGCAAAAAAATTGCCAACTACACCACATGACTTGGAGAACAGTATTGGGTTACTTCTGTTTGTGGGGGGAGCGGATATTTCTCATTTCCAAAGTGGCTTGTTGAAAGCGACATTGGAAACGTTGTATGTCAGTGATGACAATGTACACTGGATCAGGATGTCCCTCTTAGCATGGAAACTACCGTTACAGTTAGTCCAGTCAGCACGCAGAATAAACAAAGTCTGATGAGACCATGGCCACCTACTGAATGTGAAGCAACCCTTCAGTAAGCTGGTATGTTCAGTAAGCTGTTATTTAGATGACCTCTGCAAAATCATTTATACACACCCCTGAATGCTTTAAATTTATTCAGAAAGGCATCTGACCTCCAAGCACCTAACCCAGAAAGACTATAAAAATTATACGACATGTGGGAGTGAAGAAGTTTAACATTCAATTCAATCACATTTCTTGATAATTGCCTCAGGAGGACCAAAAAAGATCACTTCTCAAAAGCATTTAATGATATGCACATGCAATAGAGATTACTGTCGACTGAGAAAGAAAGCAAGAATTCTATCAAGCTAATGTCTCAAATAGTCGACATCTGTACAGGTCAATGGGTCAGATAGCAGAGTCCCCTACAGGGACTTCTAATACTGAAACTGGAGGCTCGCATTAAAGGCAACCATTACGCCATTTCTGCTGCCTTTGGTTGCTGTGAAGCAACACTATCCCAGAGAGAAGGGAGTGTAGATCTAAACTGAGCACATGTAGTAGGGCCGGGGATGTGATCCACTGACCACCCACGAGTCACGCAAGTGTGCGTGTGTGTGAGTCAGCGTGCAGCTATTCTGCTCATGTGCGCACGTGTAAATGAGCTGCAGAAATAATGGCTAAGTAGGTGGAATTAGGAATAGCTTGTTTGTTACCATATGGAAACACGAGTCCCTAAATCAAACAATGCTAGAGATGATCTGGTAAACAGAGGACACCAGTAACAGTAATGCAGAGTATCTTTACGATGACATAGAAGTCAAAAGAAAGGTGCACATCATTAGGGCAATGAAAATCTAGTTTACTGATTAGGAGTGTGCCAATGGCTACTCCAAAGAGGAAATAGCATGGCTATGCTGGTCTGGATAGAGGCCAGGGCCATGGTGGCAGACGTTCAGACACCCAATTGCCTTAAACAAGCCAGGAGTTCCAGGTTAGAAAAAGGCTTGCATGACTGGGGGGGGGCAGACAGACATGGCCTTACTGGGCTAAAGAGAGCAGTGTGGGCTGTCACTGAAGGTTAATCACATTAGGGCTGTGTGGAGAGACACAGGCAACCAAGATTTTACACTGCTTCCCTTTGACACTTTCTCTCCTGTTTAACCAATGGCCAGGAGGCTTAACAAGACAAGTGAAAGTGTTCGTTCATGTCTCTGCTGACCAGGGGACTCACTAACCTGTGCCCGGATGAGTGCCTCAAAGCTCGGCTGGAAGTAGTCAATGCGGCTGTGGTAGAACTTCGGCATCTCGTCCAGTAGCTGCTTGTTCTTGGCCTCAAAGTCTTCCCTCACTGGTCTAAGTTCCTCTCTGGCCTGGGAACGATGGGAAACAAAAGAAGAAAACGAATATTCAATATCAATTCTGACGTTGCACACCGTTCTCTCATAGCACCAAAACAGCTCTTCTCTTCCAGAATGCACAGTGAAATTAGACACTCTGCACCACCAAAGATGCTGAGTTGCAGTCTGTGAAAAGTGAAAACTGCAGATAAAGAAATGGTGAACATTTCGCCGTTGAGCCATTATCAGTGTCGTTTTCTTATTGCATAAAAAGACATTTGTTTGATTCCCATGGAGTGTCAGCGGGAGGGGGGAGGGGTACAAAACACAGAAAATGTTGTAATCATGACCAGAGTGAGGAGGAGTTGGTAACGTGGGCAGACTTGGCTGTGAGAGGATTCCAACACCACTGAACTATGTGTGAATGTATTAGTGGGTAGTCTACTTGTAGGCATGGAGTTATGGAATGTACAATAAATATGCACGAGAGGGTGAGAATATTGAAAGCAAACAGTGTTTCAACCACCGCATCACCTGTGTCAATTAATGTGGGCCTTCGTCGGATTCTCACCAACATGGTGAGTTTTTCTTTATGCATACCAGTTGAAATGGCGTGCTTGTGTTTTATCAGGATCACTTCTTTAAGTGCAGAGATTCAAAAGGGCAGGCAGGGATGTAGGGGCCTCTTCAGGCTTTGTTCCCCTGACGGTGCTTTTCTCAATGTGTGTGGGTGGCTTGCTTGCCATGTGAGGATGTGTTAGAAACCAAGCAAGATTGCAGTGCTATCATGGATGTGTGTGCACTTTTGTAGTGGCCTCAACATGTATTTTTGTGTGCCTCACTGTGTGCGCGCGCCTGCGATTCTCAATTACGCGCCTGTAGATATGCAGCAGTGCCGTTTGGAAAAAGGCAATACTTAAGAGCCTGGTCCCTTGCGTGGGTGAGAGAGCGTACATGTACAGTATGCATGCACTCCACTATTTTTGTTCATATCCAGTCAGCATTTGTGTCTTGTTCGCTTATTGTGCTCCAAAAAAAAAAAAGTTGGTAAATTGTCGTGAGAGCGAATGAACTATGTTCCTATGCGGATGGAGTGAGCATTTTTTTCAAGTGGACCGACACGTGCACAGGATAATGTGAGCATCCACACGCCGGCTGTACAGGATTTTAAGACACAGGAGTACCTGATGTAGTTTGACCATTATGGGCCCCGTCTTTTCTTTCTCTTCATATTTCTCCACTTTGGACTGCAACCTTTTGTAGTCCTGCAGTGCCTGTTCCCGACGTTTCACCGCCATGTTGAGGCTGGGAAACACGCCGCTGTACCTGAAGCACACAGGGTCGAGAAAAGCTCAGACATCAACAGGCTTTCTGACATGAGTGGCAGAAAATGCAGAGGACAACTTAAGAACACATGCATAGATTAAAACATGGAGGAGTACAAACACTAACCGCAGCACTTGGAGAAGGTTGAGGTTAATGAGATTTTTAGGAATTCTTTTCCTTGATCGATAAAATTTGCAGTGCATTCGGTGTTAAATCGTACTTTGGTGAAATTCACTAAGAATTGATAAAACCCCTGTTGTCGGCATCTTGTTGTGGAATTGTAGAGGCACTATCAAACCCCAAAGGACAGCAGCATTTTAGGGGTTTTCTAATCTATCTAATTACTGTGGTGCAAAATGGCATAAAACAACTCATTTAGTGACAATCATATTCCAAATGAAAATATATTCTTTCAATGAGAATCCAAGTCTTTGACTCTAAAAATAGGAAAACGCTCATCTGTAACTTAGCAACAGGAGTCTGAGCTTCATCGAGGGACTTCTTATGCTGGTTTTATAGCTGGTTTTAATGGGAAACAGTAGCATTATATGCAGTATATCGACAAAGTTTCCAATCTAATGGAAACATTTCCCAACCAAAATAAAGATTTTAACAGATCTTACGTGATAACAACCTCTTCTAAGACATTATTACAGCACGATATCGCAAGAGTCAAGAACTTTATTGCCATTGTGTAAAGCACAACCAAATTGCAACTGTGTCAGCTTCAATTGTAATTTCGCGTGATTTCACATGGATATGACTGATGAGTGACGCCACGGATTAAAGGTTTCTTAAAATAGAAAAAGTGTGCTGAAGTGCCTTTGAGCAAGACACCAAACCCCTAACTGTTCAACCCCTTTTATAGAATGGTGACCCGTCCAGGGTGTTTCCCCGCCTTTCACCCAATGAGCGCTGGGATAGGCTCCAGCATGACTCCGTGACCCAACTCTGGATGAGCAGTTGACGATGGATGAGCTGAAAGTCAAACCCTTTTTATTGTTGTAAATAAAACAATATGGGAATAACATTGCTATGTAAGGTAACATAACATAGCAAGGGATAGGTGCTGGAGCAGCCAGAGTCAGAATTTAAACCCCTGATGTTATCATCAACTTCCTACCCAAGTCAGCAAATCCACTCTCACACTAACCAGGTCTCAGTTCCCTTAATTTACAACAAGACACAGATCCGTAACAGCGCTCTGTTCAGAAGTTGGTCACAATATCCTTTACAAAGGTATCTATCAGATGTGAATCATCAATGAGAAACAGTGGAAATCCAAAATGAGAGCTTCATTTCCATCGACTCATTTAAAGCATTTTATTAGTCGAGTAGTCAAACTACTACTATAGTTTATCAAATCTGTCTCTACCCTTAGCTGTACTAACCACAAAGTGTGTGGGCTTCATGATTTACTCTTCTCTCCATGCCAACCATAGCCCTGCTGCAGGTGAGGGGAATCCACAGAGGACCTGTGGATTTGGAGTGGTTGTGAAATCCTAGATCACTCCAAGCTGTATGCTGGTGTGCCTGACCGGAGAACGAGGGAGGCAGCAAACAAGTGACGTGGATCGAGGCAGAATCTCAGACAAGCAGGGATTGTTTCTGACAGGAAGTGGAGCAAGGAGTGGTCTTGTATCATTTTGGTGACATCATGGAGCCCAGCCCAGCCCCACGGCCTACGCTCTCTCACTATTTATAAAACATCACTTTGGCCTAGTTTTACGGCAGAGGGTGGATGCTGATCATCAAGTCTACTATCTGCCTCCTGCTCCAGTGTACACATACTTGAAGTGCCAAAGGATTATGCAACTGCCCTTGAGGCATGACTGTACTCCAACATGATACAATTGGTCAATGACAACATTCAGCACATGGGCTTTGAAATGACACAGAGGCTGACTGCATTCCTCTCAGGGTGCCTCATCTCACTCCAGCTCCACCTCGGTGTTACCTCATGGAGCAGCGGGATGGACTGCTCTTCTTATTCTAGCGTATTAAGAAAAGAGCAGAACCTCACAGAAACCCCTCTCTGAGTGCCACGCTCAGATCTCAGGACGAGGATATTCTGGGCCCTGGCTGTTTTGGCCCTGAGGAATTCTATTCATGTTCTCACCAATATGACGAGGCTTTCTTGAAAGTCTCCATGAATAGTCAGAAGTCTTGATACTACTTCCTGGGCGCTCTGGATTCCACATCACCAGAAGCTATAGTGACTCAGCTGTCACTGGCTAACATGGGGATATTTGTGACAGTAGCGCTACTTGAAGGCCACTGCACGCACTAAGTAATGATAGTTTGGTCTATAACTGGCCAGGCATGCATGGGACAATTCCCTCGATGTCCCTGGCTGGACAATTACCAGTCAGCCAGAGAGCTCTCCATTTGTGGTCCATTTCGACTGGTTGAGCCCTTAAACTGGCTGAAAACAGCACAGAGGCTAAGGTCGCACCACTGTCCATGTGACAGGTCAGGGTGTGGTGAAGAGACCGGGTGAAAATAACATCTGGACTAGAGAGTGTTTACGAGCGGCTGCCAATCCACAGACAGACCAGTCTGACCCCACAGCCAAGTCCCAGTCTGGTCTAGACACCCTCAGTCTGGGAGGCCCAGCTTGTCTACCACGATCACATAACTGGCTAGAAAAAAAGTCATGGCAAACCACTAAAAATACACCCAAAGCCATTGTTCATGGGGAAATTCTCACTTCTAAGGTGTCATAATCTCATATGAAGACAGGGTTATACAACTCTGAAAGTTTTGTCGTGGAGAGTAATACGTGTGCATAACAGCCACCTCTCCTTTACATGGTTTGACGGTGGAGGGCCACGGGAGACGGTGCACATGTGACTCAAGTGCTAGTGAAACCTCTGCAAACAGGAGGCTTTGCTCTGCCACGACATAGTGACTTAACAAGCTGTAGCCCATGTGCGACAACCAGATGGCTGAAGAATACAGTAAATAAATAATAAAAGACGCTATTCAATTCAAACATTGTTCCTCATGAATGCATTCACATTAGCCAAGAGTGAGGCAAAGTTGAAGTCTGCTAGTCCCCGGGGTTCATGACCTGCTCCCGGGTCTGAATCTTCCTGTGATTGAGAGGGATGGTACTGGCTCGTGCAGTCACTGCTAAACCTAGGGCAGAGGTCTCCAAACAGTCCAGCTTTCTGTCTCACCCAAAAGAGCAACGGATCAGAAAGCGTTACGTTGGGAAGCCCAGATAACAAATGCCTCATGCCCACGCAGTGCCCTTCCCTTCACATAAACACAGTGATGTCATTCAACGACCCCACCGAGTGGATGGGATTGATTCATGGCTGTAATAAGAGGGGTGGAAAGGGAGGAAGCTATTCTGCCCCTTTTTGTCCATTTATTGTATGCGCTATCACAGTGAGTGCTAAGGAAATACTCCAAAAGCCTAAACAGCAAACACAACGGCGTGACAGTCCATTCAAGGAACTCCATTAACAGTCTCCTTTTCAACATTGCTCTAATTGTCAGCTCCGGGACAAAAGATCACCAATAGAGAATTTTTAAGACCTACTAAATAATGACAATATTCATTAGACACAGACTAATGGCATCTTAATGGAAGCCTAAATGTATGACTGCTTTCATGGCCTTGTTTTCTGCAGAAATATCATTTGATGACTGTGACAGCAGAGGGTGTCTTTAGTCAAGCAAAAAAGTAAGTGAAGAGGTCAGTTTAGCTTTACTTCCATTTATGTACTTAATTCCAACTCTCCATTTCATAATCATGTAAATGCCATATTTTATGGCCTAAAGAAGTATCCTCTGCTAAGACAGACCCCTCAGCACTTTTGTCCAGTGCTATGTGTGTATATGTGTGTGTTGTGTATATTGTCCTGAGACAGTTCTCTTCTCCAACTAATGCATGGGCCTGGCCCCAGGAAGCTGGGCCTTTTGCCATATTGAGAGCCTTCCCACACGTCCGCCTGCCGCCCACCAGGAAGAGGAAATTAGAACCATTCCATCCTGTCACTGCTCCGCCACCAGAGGACACGAGGGAGAAAGAAAAGCAGCACATGCATGCAGATACCGACTCAAAACTGTTCACGCTACATAGGAAAGCTTCTCTCCTTTGAAATTTGACTGGAACATTGGTGAGGCTGATTGGTGAATTACAAAATTAAGCACCAAAAAGGCTTGGGGGGGGAGGGGGCTTCTACACAAACAGATGCAACACTCTTTTTGTACATTGTGAATGTTAAATCTGTCAATCACACCCCCGTCCAAAAAGCAGCCTCCGGGGAGGAGTCAGGAACAGGAAGCAAAGCCTTAACTAGAATTTGGGAAGAGCAGTGGGATGACCTGGCCACTCCCTTCACAACCTCGGTGTGCGTGGGTACTAAAGAAAGTGAGGGAGGGAGTTAAGGCCCAGGCTTAAGGAATGGAATAGCACTCAGTGCCTGCTCAGATGGGGGCGAGTCCGAGGAAGGAGAAGCAAATAAACTTTCTTCCAGACGCACCACCGCCACAGCAGCCCCATTCACTCCCTAGGTCACTTTTACAATCTCCAATACTTTATTTTGAGGCCTTCTTGTGGACCTGGTCTATGGCTGAAGCATTCAACTTGCTTTTTTCTCACCATACAGATCAAACCTGGTTCAAACTATCTCTTAAAAATCATTGATGAGTTGATGGGTGCATAATTCAAACAGGGATGTCACACACTAAAGAACCCTCAAGTCTAATAAATTGCATACCACTACTTCAACTTTAAACACATGTGGTTGCACAGAGTTTCTACTAGCCGTTTTGTTGTGTTATGTCGAACATTTTATGCCCTTGGTACAGAGATGATTACATTACTAAAAATTATGGATAAGGACAATTTGATATTGATCCAGTTTACATAAACGTTTGAGGCACAACACTACAACTTGGATTCATGAAGGAAGAGTTCCACAAAGATTATAGATGGACACTTACTTTTTCAGGGGGTCAATAACAGTCTTCTGAATCTGGTTGACCTACAGGGAAGGAAATAATTAGAAAAAATGTATCCAAATTTTCTCTCTTGGACTCAAGTGTAATTATTTTGTGCATTTATTTTCATTGTCAAAATGAGTTACATCAAGATTTAAGAAAATAGCTTGAACAAGCCTCTCATTAGCAGCAAGATAAAGCCACCTCTAAACAACTTGTCTTGAGTACTGTATATTTCATACAACAGCCAAGACAAAAAGAGAGGGAGGGGAGGGAAGGTGG
>OMLC01020492.1:2036-12511 GCA_900302585.1 Regalecus glesne | reverse complement strand
GGGGGTATGGATGGATGGATTGATGGATGGATGGATGGATGGATAGATAGATAGATAGATAGATAGATAGATAGATAGATAGATAGATAGATAGATAGATAGATAGATAGATAGATAGATAGATAGATAGATAGATAGATAGATAGATAGATAGATAGATAGATAGATAGAGGACTTAAATGATTATCTTCCCACCCTTAATGATAACTCTGGAGCCATATTTCGGTACGAAAAACCATTTCAGTGTTCCATTATCATCTTTTTGTTCAAAATATATCTGCTAAATGTTTAATATGTTGGAAAGCTCCATCTAAAGTTCATTTCTTTATTAACCCAGTCATACAATCTTTTCCACAGTGAAAAGTGAGTTTTTTTGAACAAGCTAAGAATCTGCTTGATCCATTAGGCTATGGGTGTGTAACCCCACACTGTCAAGGGACATGGTAAGCCTCACTCTGTACCTGTCAAACACAACATGATGAACAGCCATTAAGTCATGCAGCATTAAAAGTTCACTTTTCCCACATCCTGTTGCCAGAAAGTGGAATATGGCTACAGAACCACGAGACCATAACTCTAACTCTATAAACTAATCATTTCCTGGGTTTCCTGATTTTTGACAGCACTGTTTGATCTTTATGCAGATGAATCCTTGATGGTTACGAAGTCAACATACGTTCACGTGTCAGCCTATTCATGGATACTTAAGGCATAGTATTGGAAAAGACTGAAAGAAGCATCAATAACCGAACCAAACTGTAATTTCTGCAAATTGGAGCATGCCACAAGTAAGCCACCAAATTCCCCATGAGTCATTGAACTTTTATGCCTTTTCATGGATCTAGTTTCAGGTCTTGAGTAAAAGCTGGGCAGATGTACATGTTAGAATTGACAATTTCTGGGATTTCGTAAAGGTGTGGGTGTTTCAAATAATAACCGAGACATATAAAATCCCTTGGTAAATCCCAAGTCCCAGGGAGTGGCTTAATGGACAGTATGTGGACATATCTCCTGGATGTGGAACGCTTTTAACAACCTAAACACATTCTACCCACAGGGACGTTCATTTCAAATCAAAAGGGAGATTTAGAATGTGATCAGCCTGGTTGAGGGCAAATACTTACACTACATGTATGACGCTAACACCATCCTATGGTTTCTATATATTGCGCTGCTAGATCTTACTGTAGCTTGAAATAGGACGTGACCTTCAGAATTTCAAATCACATGAAGGCTTCGTGTTATGGCCTTCGCTGAGTGAAACTAATGCAGGCTTTTGGTGGCACCGTATTTAAAGTAACACAACAGCAAAAACAGAAGAAGGGGGAGGCATTTATATGTCTGTGTCAACCCCCACGATGTTGGGGTGGACAAAGTGGCAAAGGCTTGAGTATTAGCACTAAAATAAATGTCTTTTTGATGGTGGGAGAAAACCCACACAGACAAGGGGGGAATTTACAAAATCCATCCAGAGAGAACCTGGTACAGCCTGGGGTACCGAGGACCTTCTTACTGTGAGGAAACAATGCCAACCACTGGACCACCATGCCATTAAACCAGGGAGGTTTATTCCCAAAAGAAGGGGGTTTTATGGAAAATATCTATGTGGTACAAGCGCCCAAGACTCTGTATCCAAGGGACCTCAACAGCTATCCCACCTGATGAAGACCCTGGAGTGGCTGGTCCTTCGTCATCTCCACCCTCTGGTGAGCGTATTGATGGATCCACTTCAGATCACCTAGCAACCTGGCATTGGAGTGGATGATGCTGTCATCTTCCTGCAACACCGAGCTATTCTCACCTGGACACATCTGGGAGCACAGTGAGGATCATAATCTTTGACTTCTCCAGTGCTTTCAGCATGATACAGCCTGTGCTTCTTGGGGATACGCTGGAGCATACAGGGGTGGACCATCACCTCACAACATGGATTTTGGACTACCTCACCAACTGCCCACAGTATGTCGGCCTCATCACAGATGGGGATGACAGGGAGCACAGAGAAACAATTCAGGACTTTGTGGACCATTGCCAGTGGAACCCACCGCCAGATCAATATGGGTGAAATCAGATAAATGGTGGTGGATGCTTCACAGGTGCACACATTCCTCTCTGACACTGGTGAACATCCATGAAATGGACATCTGGGTGTTCACCTGAACAATAAATTGGACTGGACCAACCACTCAAAAGCACTTTATAAGAGGGACCAGAGCAGATTGTATCTGCTGAAGAGTCTGAGGTCTATTGGTGCAGGGGACACTCCTCAAGACATTTTATGACGCTGTGGTGGCACCAGCCATCTTTTATGGAGTGGTGTCCTGGGGCAGCGGGATCTTAGCTGCGTATCGGAAGAGATTTAATAAACTGATCAAGACAGCTAGCTCTGTCCTGGGATCCCCCCTCTACACTGTGGAGGTGGTGGGACAATGGAGGATGATGGCTAAGCTGTCATCCATGATGGACAATGGAACCCACCCCATACAAGACTCCCTTGCTACACTGGAGCGCTTCTTCAGGGACAGGATGCTGCATCCATAATGTTTGAAGGAGTGTTGTCACAGATCTTTCCTTCCTGTGGCTTTCAGACTCTATAACCAGCACTGCTCCCCCAATACACCACATACACACAGAAACGGATAACTGGACTTTGTAGAAAGTTAGCTCTGGTGGGTATGAGTTACGGATCACAACAGATGTACATTTATTCAGCATCACTGGCAAGATGGGTTTCTTCAAGGAAGCTGAGGGAATATGAATTTGCCATCAAGCATTCTGATTGGTCAGGACCCCACAGTACGGTGGCTCACATTAAACAAACATCATAATTTAACCAGATGATCTGCAGCAGGGTTGCTCACACTTTTTTTTGCATGCTTGTGTGTGCTTTTTTTTGCACATTTTTTTAGCTACTTATAAAATGACCAAGTCAAAATGATCCACGTATGGGTGCTCAATAGGTCGATCGCGATCCACCAGTCGAACGCAAAGGTGATGTGGGTAGATCGAATGACGATCTATTGGCCGTCTAATTTGTTAAATGCCATTCGATCTACCCACACTGTTTCTGCGATCTGCTGATAGATCGCGATCGTATTGAGCACCCCTGATCTACAGACTTGATACCACTCAGTGTTTCAGTATTCAATATCAGCATGTAACAAGATGGGTGAAATAAATGCTAAATAAATGCAATATCAATTTACTTAGCTCTCTGTACGCAACTTGAACTGCCAATGTTTTTCCCCCTGCCTCAGTTCTGCTTTCCACTTTGCTGCTGTAACACCGCAAATTTCCCCTCATGGGACAAATAAACGATTATCTTATCTAATCTTGTTTCAATGGTAAAAGTGAATCTGCACAGTGAATGACAGTGAAGGCCCATCCAGCACCTTTAGACTCTAGGGGCGACATTCATCTGTCCTCTGTCCATTTAGTACACTGCATTAATTTACTGGACGGGGGGGGGGTTGGGCAAGCAAGTGAGAGAAGAAAGCCACGGAAATTCCCAGCAGTGTGGCTTTGTTACTCGTGGGTTTTTGGCAGGCAGTGCTAAAGATGGATGGCTTATCTGACTCTAATAGTTGGCACAGCCGCATTAGTGCTGAACTGGAATGAGAAGAGGAACAATACGGCACATTAGAGGAGCAGCCAGCACACGCCAGAAAAACTGGCCCAGACTTCTAATTAGCTTTCATTAACAGTAGGGGAAAGAGCGATTACGGTCTTCAAGTAGTGCATTAGCTAATGTTGCGTTTTCACGCGTCAGCGGATTTAAACAGGAGTGCGCCGCCATATCAGAGCAGTGAGCTATTTTGCTGACCGGGTGGTTTTAGATGATGTTTACGGGGACTTTAAAAACACGGTATACTGATGTCTGTTTACAGTTGTTATTGCCACTCACAGGGTTTCTGTGTGGACAAAACACCGCTGACAGCTTGGTGTCGTGGTGTTATTATGTGTGTTATCTGCCACCAGTGAAAAAAATGTCTAGCGGAAAATCAAGATTCAGTCTTTCATCCATTCATCATAACCACCATGCGTTCATGCCTGAATATTTGACAGGATATGCGCGTTTGTTTCCCCGCAGACACGCGGGACAGGCATCAAAGCGTGTTTTATGCGTTTGGCAGCCCCTTTTTTTTGTTTTAATGAGAAATCACAGACACCTAACAGCATGAAGGAGATAAAATAATCACCACCTTGTCACAATGGTTGTTAAGAGAATACTAACTTTCCGCTTGTTCTGTTATTTGTGCAGTGAAGACCTTGGCTAGCGCAGATTGTCAGTTTTACTGAGCTGGCTCTCTAGGATGGCCTATATATTTTAAAGAGGACCGGTGGGAAAGAAACCCCCCCCAAAAAAACACATAATGGGCTGATCTGTTTATCTGTCTTTTTTTTAAAACTTCCAACTCGCAAAATGAAGCAGGACTTGAGCATTGGTCATTTGCCGTGTGTGATTAAAATTGTTTTCCATTGCAACTTTTTAATGTCACACCATGATTAATGTGGAGGAGCCAGTGGTACTGGTCTCTCTGATTTACCTTTTCCATTCTCTGAACTTGCCTGTTCACACTATGTTGGTCGAAAGGAAAGACAAACGCCCCATTCATGTGTCTGATTGTATGCATAATGACGTTATCATAATCACAATGTTTATATTGGCAGCTACCGAGGGGAGAAATTGACCTTGAACAGACTGGAACAGACGTTCTCACAAGAGCGAAACCTTTACTTGCATCCTTGTGCCGTTGCTCAGAAGCATCAACAAGTCCTGGCTAGACTGCTCGGTTTTCCATTGGCTGGGAGAGGATAAGCCCAGAATGGAGGAACTTTGAGTCTAACAATAACAGTTACATAAAAGACTCTGGCCATAAAAGAAATGTCACTCTTGTCAAACACGGAAGCTCCTGAGGCAAAAGTAAGCAAGAATTTGCCATCGCCTATCATCTTTATTATTATTGCTGCACTGGGCGGTCAAGGTTCACCAGTGGAGCATGCTAGCCGTGGCTACCCCCACAACGCGTGCGTGCTCACACACACACACACACACACACACACACACGCTCTCTCTCTCTCTTTCTCTCTCCCTCCCTCCCTCTATCTCCCCCACTTTCTCCCATTCCCAGCCTCACTCTGTGTACTCTGCTAATATTGACTCTCCTGACTAACACTGCCTCTATTGAGTCAAACACAGAACTGTTTGACTAGAATTAGAACATCATTGAGATAACAGCCATGGACCTGTCCATGCTAGAAGCTGCAGTGCTAATGTGAAGGAGAGCAGGAGCACATAGCTGATGATTGTGAGCAGGAGAACGAGTTACGGGGTGTGGAGGCGGAGCCAATGATCTGTCGCTGAACAAATGTTTTCTCACTCTGTGACTTTTATCACTGACACACAATAGCAGCCATTTGTGAAATGTCTTGCTGTAAAAATCATACAATTTTATGCCTAGGTGATGCTGTGCTCATATGTGCGTGTGTGTGTGTAGTGATCTTCTATTAAACCCGGACAATCGGGACGTGTCACTTGAGCGATGATGCCATTGTTTCGTCTTCGTATCCCCCTCAATACAGACTACAGTAAAACCCGTTGGCGACAGGAGTATAAAAGATGATCGGCCAAGGCGCATGTTGTGATCTGAACACAGGAGTGTAATGCTCCCTCTCGACCCCATACTGTGACTCTAATGTTTGCAACTCTGCCCATCCATAAAACACACACGACAAAAACCCCCATCTCAAATATTCATTCAAACATATGTGCCTACTCGTTTAGTCTATTTCACAAACACACACACTCCACACCCCCACGACACATTGAACTGGGGTTGCTGTCCACTCTGTTGCTAGGTTTTACACTGATTATTGCACCAGTTATCTTCTGCGTATTAACACCCAGTCTATTGATCCTGGTTATTGAGCCTGTCCATGAGGGTCAGGGGAAGAGCCTGGTTGTCAGCCACAGGAAACACAAGACCCGGATGTAAGTCTCGATACATCAGCGGTTGACATCGCAGCAATATTTTCTGCTTATGTGGTTTCATTTTACCCCTAAAGGCCCTCAATTGCCCCCAGGTTATGGACTCACTCGGTCGTGTAAGCTAAATGAACCATCCATAATGTAAATGAGAAAAAAGAGGTGGAGAGAGAGAGAGAGAGAGAGAGAGAGAGAGCAGCAAATTGAGTGGTGCCCCTGGTGTTGGGAATAGAACGAAATGTCAGCATTTTCCCACATTTAAATTTTAAATGAGCCATAGCTGACTGAAGAGTCAAACCTCCACGCAGAAAACACACCAGATTGTTCAGTTACTCAATGAATTATTCCACAGCATATGAATTCAAAAGGTCTGAATAACAGGATGAGGGCCATCCTTGTGGTTTATAAAAAGATGTCTCATCTCAGTCTTGGGTTTTTATTGTATCCAAAGAAATGATTCCATACCCCCCCCCTCTATCATTTTAATTGCTGTTGACTTCCTCGTGACTGTGGGTACGGTTGACAGCTTTATTTGCTGTTGCATTTATTGCAGATGAACCTCCCCCTCCTCCAACACCCTGTTCCCACTCAGCACACATCATCCAAAATGTACAATTGCCATTAAGAAGGTGGAAGTCACCTTTGTAAATAAATCCTTCTTTCCAGGGATGGAGTCAGAGTGTTTTGCATGTGGAAAAAAACCTTGTTGGCAATTCTTGTCTGCCCGTCTAATGAACAACACAAAACTGAGTAACCTATTAACAATACCATCATCCTTGTTATCTCCACACTCCGCCCCCCGGATCAATAATTACCCCACGTATTTGCACTTGACACTGTGAGATATGGGCACACGACCTTGTTGTGGAAAGTTTCCGAGGGTTTTACCGCTTCCCAAAGTGTGCTAGCCAATTCAATATTAGATAAATATTTGAGCTGGCATGCAAAGAAGCCTATGTCAGATGAGCAAAAGGCGCTGGCACCGGCGATGCATCTAGCTGCTCAAAGGGCGAAGAGAGACAAGGGAGAGGCTTTGTCTGTTCTCCATTAGAAACTATTCAGTTCCTCTACAAACACTGAGCATGCTAGCCAAACAAGCTTATTCAAGGGGGTTCTGTGTTGACCATGTTAGCTCAGCAAATCCAGCTCCACAAACATGCTTCAAAGAATCCTGCTATCTCCACTGAGTCTTTGATGTGGGTATTGATCATGCTGCAGGCTGTGAGAAGAGTAATGCAATGGAGGCTTAGTACTCTGTTCAGGCCGAGACAGAATAGATAACAGCAGAACTCCCCATATGCCACACTGTTCTTTTAGTTATGACAGCTGCAAAGCCATTCTATGCATCTGATGTGGAATTGGAGAGTGGGGTGGGGGTGGGGGGATCAAGTGGTAGCGAGAGGAAGGATTCCTTCAGGATGACCTTCAGGTTGAAACATGAGTTGACCTAAATGGTGACGTATATTCCACCTCGTGATGGGTAAAGGATGTGAATTGTTGGTGGTGCGGTTGTTAGCTTTGTTACCTCACAGCAAGGAGATCCCGGGTTCAGATCGTGACCCTGGTCCTGTCTGTGTGGGGTTTGCATCTTATCCATATGTCTGTGTGTGTATGTGTGTGGGGGGGGTTCCTCCTACCTTAAAAAGACATGCATGTTATGGTTAATCCTCCTGCCTCTGCCCCTGAGCAAGGCAATAGGAAAAACAAGTGGAGTTGGTCCCCGGGGGCTGCAGCTGCTCGCTACTCGTATACGATAGGATGGATGAAACACAAGAGACAAATGTTGTTGTATGTATGTAAAATGACAATGATAGTGATGATGTTCCTTATAGGGTCAATGCAAACGAAGGAACATTTTGAATGTAAATACACCAGATTTAGCTAATAGGCTAATTTTCATCTGTTTTTGTTCTAATGTTCATTAATATGCACTGTCCCCAGTCCCTATAAAGGATAATATAACAATTATTATCATTATCATCTCCATCATCCATCCATCCATTGTCAAATGGTTATCCAAAGTCGGGTCAAGAGGTCACACTGTGGTCTATCCCAGCACTCATTTGATGAAAGGTAATGAAACAACCCGGACAGGTCGCCATTCCATCTGGTGGCTTGTGCATTTAGGAGTCCCGTTTCTTGCACAAGGGGACTTCAACACGCTTTCTGAGGGAATCGGGAATCGAATCACTAATCTTCCGATTACTAGACAACCACCCCACCTCCTAACCTATGCCATCCCTTTATCTAGGAGCAGCATAGCTCAGGAGGCATAACCAAAGGGGCATGCTGTCAAATAAATACAATTTCTTCTCCCGACATCCTCATCCATCCCTTTGTCGAAAGCATTTACGCACTACCATTTTAAAAAGTTCCAGTCTTTGCAGAGGTAGAATCAGCACAGCAAATGCATGGTGGTGGGGCACGGTGGCAACATAAAAATACAGAAAATCAAAGCAAACAAAAGCAAATCAGGGCCTACCAGAATCACAAAGTCTGTCTGTTTGGTGTAGAAATATAAACAATGTCTGTTCTCCTAGCGTGGTAAAACAACCACCCACAGCCCTGCTCCTGTCTCACACTGAGACCATTAGTCACAATGATTTCTCTGCCAGCTGTCCTGGTGTTTGCTTAAGCTAGCCTCGCAGGCAGGTTGAGCCTCATTTGAATTCTCACTTCAGTTTATCAGGCATGTGCTGGATCATTAGCATCCAGTAAGGCAGATGCAGATGTGATCCTCAGGTAATGCTTGCATGCAAATCTGAACTGCCATAAATCATGTGGATAAACTCGCCATGAACAGGGCACCGTGGGTAACGCTACACGAAATATGCCAATCTAGTCATTTGGTGATTCGGGTTTTTGGGTTTTTTTCCCTCTTTTTTTGAACGATGGCCCCATTCACCCTGTCAGCAGCAGTCACAGCGGCTGTGCTTATCATGTTTGTGCACATGGGTGTTGTTAACTCGTTACTTTGAGCTCACACTTGGCCTTGTGTGATGAAAAAAGTATTGTTTTATTAGCATGAATGAACTTCCAAGTTAAACAACAGCTTATGAATTCATCAACACCTCCTTTATGCACCATTTTGATTCACTACCATTTGCAACATGCGATGGACGGGCCAAAAGCAGCAGCGATGCAGACTATTTTAAGATAAACAGTGAATGCAGTGCTCACAGAGGCCTTTGTGTTTGTGTGCATGTGGGAGTTTGGGCGAAGGGATAGGACTGAGCTCTGTGCAGATATCAAAGCCATGTGGATTTGACGGAGATAAGGAAGCCATAGTGTGGCTCATTTGTACTAAAGCACTGACTGTTTCTGGAGATGGACAACGTAACATGCAGTTCTTGTTTCTGCCACCAGGTTTGCATTCAGCAGGTTCATTAGAGATCCTATTTAGCACTGATTTAATCACTGTACCAGCACATCATTTTACGTTCCATCTTCTACTTGTGATGCAAGAAGAAGATGGAACATAAAATGATGCGAGAAAGGGAGACGTTCTCTACCACGTTTAAACAGCACTTCATTGTCAGACATGATGCTGCACAGGGAAAGTGATTGGCCATGATTTCAAGCGTCTCCCCTCCTTCATTTCATCAGCAAGCTGCTCGGAGCGCTGCTTAAATAATCAGCCAACTGCACGCTGAGCTCAGTTATGCCACAGCATTAACTAGATGAGATCAACCACTTGCAAAAAGGGTCTGCATGTTTCTGTGAGGGACACATTGTGGTCACAATGAAAGTATGAAAGTGAGGCAACGGAAATCGGTCATGGCACACTGTCACCAAAGTATGGACACAGCCAGTATAAACACAGCCAAGCCACATATACTGGGCAAGGAGAGTACACTCAACAGACAGCTGCAAGCACTTAGGCTGCTGCCAAGAACAAAGACTGGGGGGGGGAATTAACTGTTAAGCCCACTGTGGCAATAAAGAGCATACACAACAATGACTTCCAATATTTTTGGAACAGATCACCAATGGCTTGAATTGATTCAGTCATAGTTTAGTCTCCTCATTCCTTCACCAGCAACCACAGGCATGAGATAAATGGGTTAAGTCAATGTTATTTGTATAGTCCAAAAACACAAATTTGACTCAGAAGTTTTTACAGCAAAACATCCTGTCTTTAGACCCTCGCAACAGATAAGGAACCCCCCCCAAAAAAACAAAAAAATAGTATATGTTCAGATCTATATATCTCGTAGTGCTTCTGGTAAACAGATATAGATCCACATTAAGGGGGGAAAATACATCTCGGCAACATGCGGTCGTGTCGTACTACTGACAAAACGAACCATTCTTAGCAGAGCACCTCGATGAGAACAACTTAAGAGAAGACCTGAAGGCACAGCAGTGGGACGGAGTGGGCGGAGAAGCAGGATATGGGATTAAGTGTTCTCATCCACCAAGTAAATGTGCTGGTGGTGGGGGGGTGTAATTTACATCTAATGTGGTTCAAAACAGGAAAAGGGGGGGG